>FIZU01018691.1:0-11038 GCA_900064475.1 Pseudococcus longispinus | reverse complement strand
GCGTTAGTTCCTTAAACTTCGGAAAGATAGCGCCACGTGTATATCTGGAAATCCGTCGCGATTTTTTCCAAGTGCTAATTGTAGTTCCAATTTTTTCCGATAGAGGGCGCTGCATGTCAAACAGATTCGCGAATCAAAATTTGTTCTGTTTTTAGTCGTTTGCCAAATGCGATTTTAAAATCAATTTTAGCGCTAGTTCCTTCAAGTTCGGAAAGATAGCGCCACGTGTATATCTGGAAATCCGTCGTGATTTTTTTGAGGTGCTTTTTTAAAAACGGAATCATGCATTTTATAGTTCGTTTTCGTTCTAATAGATAGCGCTGTAAGTATGTTTATGTAATTTAATTTTCTCTTTTGCGGTATTACATCGTTTTTCAACTTTGAGATGGCGCTATGAACTTTGCGAAATTTAAATTATGTTATTTGTGTTGCCTATCGGGCGATTTTACAGGCATTTTCCAAATGGAATTCAATTGACGTCAATGTTCTTGGTTTTCTGGTGTTATTTCAGTTGCATAACTGGTTTTTTTCGTAGAATTTCATTTAAAAGACAGATTAACATGTTTTCATCGTTTAATATCACATTTTTGGCCTAATAACAAGGAATTGTATCAAAAATTCAACACTTTACATATAAATAGATCTATGATTACAATATGAACAGCATTATTATAATTGACAACAGTTGAGCTTATATTTCGTCGACCAAATGTCCAAATATCTAATAGTTATTCTTGATGTGCTGAGAAATAATTATCCACGTGCATTTAGAACATTAGAAGATCTATTTTTCAGGATGATTTGTTTCCGCTACGACAATGTAACTTCATCCTGCGAAGAAAAAATGAAATAAGTATTACCAAAGTGGAACAAATGAATCAAGAACAATTAAAAGTTTTCGTTAGCGATAATTTTGTTCTAGTTTTACAGTAAGTATTTAGCTATCTTAATTTTTGAAATTGGGTCCTAATGAAAATTTGATGAGTAATCTAAGCATAATTACGTACCAATTTGCGCAGTTTCAAAAGTTCAAATATTCGTAGTCAACATTTTCGGTCATTATTTTTAGGGTTGGCAAATGTTCGAGCATTTTCTCTGGCGGGAAAATTCCCAGAAAATTCTCACATATCATTTTTTTGATTAAAATTTGGTGAAATTATCGTATAAAAGGCCAAAAAATCAAGAAATAAATTCACAAAAGTTGAAAAAATTGTTGAAATTTGCTTTACCTAACAATCATTCAAAATATGATAAAAACAACCAAAAAAAAACATGAAAATCGTCAAAACTGTTGTTGAAATTATCAAAACTTCCACAAAAATGATCAGAAATGAGGGAAAAAAGGGCTCAAAATTCATTACAATTGTCGAAAATTTTGCAAAAATATCCACAAAACCATAAAAATTATCAAAAATGTCGTAAAAATCACTTTAAAACAAACAAAAAAAAAGGAGAATATTCTCGACATTTTTTTCCAAAGAACATTCTCAAAAATGGTCGTGCTCGTTGAGCAAATTTTCAATGAGAATATTCTCTGTGCCAACCCTGATTATTTTGATCAAAAAGTCACAAAAATACTACCATTTTATAGGTTGCTTTCACTAGGAGTAATTTTGCGAAAAACGGGACGAAATTCCGCGACGATAGCTAGACATATTGCCTGACAAACTTTTTGGACTTAAAAAATTTTCAAGATTACACTGATTTTTACACATTTTGTCAAACTTTAGTCTTTTTCGACTTGGAAAATTTCAGAAATTCTGACTTCTCGAACTTCGAAAAATTTTGTAAGATGGGCACTGACTTTTTGAACTTGGAAAAATTTAAATTCGATGACTTTTAGACATTTTGTCAGACATTCGACTTTCTGGACTTTGAAAGTTTCTCAAATTTCAAACGAATTTTTCAACAAAAAACTTCAGAGATCATGTCGACTTTTAGTTATTTTGTCTCACTTTTTTTGGACTTCTCCCTTTGACATTTTTTTGGCCAAAATTTTGAAAATGAAATTTCAATCCATCCATCCATATATATAAAATCCACCACGTGTCCGTCTGTTCGTCGGTAACGCTGACATTTTCCGTGACTTTTTGACATTTTGTCAGACTTTATGAAATTTTTGATTTTTTCAACTCTTAGGCATTTTGTCAGACTATAACAGAATATTAAAATTTTGAACATCAAACACTGATATTTTTTTGGAAAGTCATTTTGAAAGTTGAAATATCTAAAAGTAAGAGTAAGGAAAAATGTCAGCTCTGACTGATTGTCTGCCTATCACGCAGACATTTGCAACACTTTATGAAACATAAAAATTTTGAATATCCAACGCTAATATTTTTCAAGAGGTGTGACTTTCAGACTTTTTGCCAGAAAATCTATGACGTGTTTGTCTATCCTTAACGCTGACATTTTTGTCAGACTTTAGGAAACTTCTACAAATTTTTAATATGCAACGTTAGGTAATATTTTTACTCATGACATTTTTAGAAAAGCATAAAATGACCAAAAAAAAATATTTTTTCGTTGAAATGATAATTTTGACTAAAATATTCACAAGTTGGGCAAAAAAAATTACAATTTACAAAAAACAACTATTTTAATCAAAAATGACAATTTCGACCCAAAAATCATAATTTTGACAAAAAATAACAGTTTGGATCAAAAAAATTACAATATTGACAAAAAAATTATGATTTTGAACAAAAATGACGAGTTTAACCAAAAATGGCAGTTTTACAATTCTGACAAAAAATTCACAATTATTCACAAGTTGGGCAAAAAAAATTACAATTTACAAAAAACAACTATTTTAACCAAAAATGACAATTTCGACCCAAAAATTACAATTTCGACCAAAAAATCATAATTTTGACAAAAAATGACAGTTTGGACCAAAAAAAACTACAATATTGACAAAAAGATTATGATTTTGAACAAAAACGACGAGTTTAACCAAAAATGGCAGTTTTACCTTGAAATGGCAATTTTTACAATTCTGACAAAAAATTCACAATTTTCACCGAAACACTTTATGAAAAACGGAAGTTTTGACCAAAAATGACAATTTCTACTCTAAAATCACAATTTTGACCAAAAAATGACAATTTCAACGAAAAATGACAGTTTGGACTAGGAAATGAAAAATTACAAAAAAACGATGATTTTGACCAAAAATGATTTTTGCCATAGTATTTTTATAATCATAGAGAAATCGGTTCGTATGCAATAGCAGATATAGGATACGCTTTTGCTCTTTCTGCCTGACTTTATCAAATTTTAAATTCAAAGAGTCGGACACAATGTCATCATGTCTCGTGTGTCTCGTGAAATGTCTAAAAGTCAAACTTTGAAACAACTTAAATTTTTCCAAGTTCAAAGGTCATTTTATAAAATTTTTCAAAATTGAAAAAGTCAAAATTTCTGAAATTTTCCAACTACAAAAAATCGTTTAAAATCTAAAAATTTTTTCAAATCTAGAAAGTCTAAAAAAAAAACTGACGAAATGTCTGAAAGTCAGCGAGATCTCCAAAAGTTTCAACTCCAAGAAGTTCGCCTGACAAAATGTCGGAATGTTCTCATGATTTCTAAAATTTTCGAAGTCCAAAAAGTCTAAAGTGTTTGTCTGAGAAAATGTCTAAAAATCAGCATGATCTTTGAAATTTTCCAAGTCCAAAAAGTGAATGGATATCTGAAAATTTTTCAAAGTCCAAAAAAGTCTGGCAAGATGTCTAAAAGTTAGTGGGACAGAATTTCGTGATGTTTTTTGCAGATTTGGTCGTCGCAAAAGCATATCTCATGCTAAAAATTAAAATTTTCGCTTTTTGCTTTTGACCTTTTGTTACACACTTTGAATGCAGGCCAGTTTTATGATTTCCTCTTAGAGAGTGACTCGGGTTATTGATGATAAAATATTTTTGATTGATCGGGGTCGAACTGAAGTTGTCTCGGGAGGGAGGGGGGGTCAAGATTTGACTCTAATTGAATTTTTTCAGATTTTCTATTTACTAGGTACAATTTTTCCCACTCGAAATCAAAGATGAATAAAATCATTTGCAGAAATAAGATCATTGAAATGAACGTTTCAAAATGATGATTTAAAAATATAATTTCACGAGGATGATTTTCAATTTTTATGAAAAATACTTAAAACCATCAAAATCAAATATGTTTTTATAGAACACGTTACCTAACTAGTCCCACCTAATATTGTGTATAAACAACCATGATTTTAATTTTGATGTATTTTTTTCGTGTTGAAAAATCATCTAAATCATTAAGATGAGCTTCAAACCGTAAGTAATTTTGAATAATTGATTTCCAAGGTTTTCAAGAATTTTGAAAATGATTTCATGATTTTGATTTAAAATCAATTTTTCATGTTAAAATACTTTTTTTTTTTACCTTGTATCGTAATTCTACCCGAAATCACCCCCTCTCCCCAAAACCAACTTTTTCTGAATGGCATTATGACAAAATATTTTATTTTAATCAAGTTTGTACTTCAACTTAGTACTTTTATTGAAATATCAGGTCTTCTGCTGTAACTGTAAATGTCGATTTTAGGCGAAAAAAACTGAAAAAGTAAAATGAAACACCTTTCTTCAATTTATGATATTCAGTCAAGAAGACAATCATCCAGTTGTGGTTAAAATCAAACTTTTCGAATTGAATATCTACTTGAAACATATCTATGTTTGAAAGATTTAGAAGTAAACTTTGTCATATTTATAAACATCTATGAATGTCAATTTAACCAATTCAAAAAATGTTTCAGTCATCTCGTTCTACACGAGTTTTTATTTTTCTGTGTCTAAAAATCAGTTAAGTATGGAAGCTGCATTCTCATATGCCTTGAAATCTCCCATATTTAGTACTTTCGTGTTTTCTGAAAATTATTTATAGTTCTTTGGCAAATCCTCCAGAGCAGGGTGGCAAGCAAATGTACGATTTTAAAGTCTGGTCTCTCGATGCTGATTACTCCGTATGAAGTGATTTCGTATCTGTAAGAAGGATTATTACGCCTTTTGTCTAAAGTTATAGGTCTATAAATACCTAGAATTGTAAACGATGAAAAATCAACGTGCAACACTCTCGATAAATGAGGTGGTAATTCAGCTTGTGGTATTTTTCGAACGCAGATTTTGGAATTTAGGTCTATATAAGTGTCGGTAATTGTAGGTTGCGTAGATAGGTACACAGAATACTCGTAGGTATATATTCGAGTGGATAACATTTGAAAAAGATTTTTCTCTAATTTGAAGTATTAAGAATGAAAAAAGAGGGGAGGCGATAAAGGTACGCGGATTTTCTTTTCTTCTGCCGAGTTGGTTGGTATCGTATGGGTAAAGGAGATTCGTAGGTATACTTAAAAATCACTCATTAAAAATTGCTACGCTCTGTTCGAGTGTAAAAATAGGTCTTTGTCAGCACGAACGTATGTAGGATACATGGCGCTGGCCGGGAAGAGGAAGACGGAGCACTAGAAACTTGACGAGTACTCCATACACATGTACATATATCCGGAAGCAAGATTCGAGGCGCGAGAATCACGTATACATAGAGAATGGGGAAGTAAAAGACGACGACAATGACGATGACGTTTTGAGTGAAAAAGCCCAGGTATGGAACAATAATGGTACGAGTGGTTAAGACAACTTGGCAATTGCGATTAACTATTTAAAGGCAAATTTCACGCTTTATATTTGTTTTATAGAGTAGCTTTGTACACATACGTACGTATTATAGGTAAGATAGCACATACGAGTATGTATATAACGTGACACAATTACAGAGCGTGAAAGTTCGCGTTAAAAGACCTCACACGAATGGTAGAGTGGCGGAGTAGGCGAAGGGGAACACGTCGACGAGAAAACGTAGCGTAGGAAAACGAGCTTGGCCGATTTTCCCAGGGAAAATAAGACTCGGTCAAGTGTGTGTTGGTGTATAAGAGTCGAATGAGAGAGCATTTTTATTTAAACGTCGTCGGCTCGGGAACATTAAAAAGGGAATCGGTATGAAATGAAAATTGAAACGGGAAACTATCTTACACAATATATATTGTATAAAAATGAATCAATATGGTACAAGGATAGGTAGATAGACCACCCTCGGACGAGCTCGTCAATCTATACTCGGACGCACGATGGACGGAATTCCAGTTTATTTATCTATTTCACGTAGCAGTTTTTATTTCCCAACGGGACGTCGCATCTCGCTGCCGAAAGGAGAAAGCTCATCTTTGTCAAATACGTATAGGTACTTTTCTACAATAATTCCATTTTTACCGCCGTAATTCCTCTTACTCGAGCCGTCTCTTGGTCTCTATTTTTATTAAATGAATTATTCCCGTCTATCGAGTCTGCTGCCGGAGCAAATTTCTATTTATCAGGGTTAAATTGTTCTATATCGAAGGAAAATCGAACCTAATCGAGCGTCTCGCAGATTAATTTTTTCTTCGCCCCGAAATCATCTCGCAGTCTAGAAACAACCCTAGATGAAAAATGAGATCACGATATGCGAAAATTTTCTTCGAATTTATCGTACGTATTTCCGGTCGAAAATTTTTTTATTCTTCGAGATTTCCTTATTTTATAATTTATTACTTATTCGAGTTCGTGTACGAACGAACGTATGTAGTATTGGAATTATACATCGTTAACCTTATCAATCATTGGGTATGTACATATTTGGAAATATAAACAAAGAGGTAATTTACTAGCGTGTTTCGATTAAATTCATGAATATTTATGTAAATTACTCTTCACTCCGCGTCGCTCGCTGGTTTCTAATTAAATAGGTTTGAATTTTTAACGAGCAGGTGTAGAATGTAATTCGGGATAATTTCCACCAACGGACGGAGTAAAAAAATTAAAAAGAAATGACGTAATAAAAATAAGGCACAATTTTTTCATCCTTCTAAAGAACAACGGACGGTTTTGTAAATTGTCAACTCGACTGACAAGATCGTTGATGTAATTAAACAAGTTACTAAAAAAAAAAAAATCATCGCAACTCGTGCCACCGCCATGGCCGTCAAATATAAAATTAGAAAGGGAAAAAAACGCCCTCGAAACGTTTTTATTTTTAATTATTTTTCTCTTTTAAATTCACCGTTACTCGACTTTCTCTAGATTACTTTTTATTTGATTCGTCAAGTGTCAAAAAATATACCTACGTATATTTAGAAGAGAGTTAACTCAATAGCGGTTCCGCAGCAGTCACCAATGTCCGAATTTAACTGGTGAAAAGTAGGCCATCGATAGCAGATACGAAGCTATTGAATTTCCAAAATGTTTCATACAGAAATCTTCAATAGCCGACACGTTTGAAAAAAAAATGTAATCGTGGTGTCAAAAATTCGTTTTTTTGGTAGAGCTGTCGTTTGATACGAGAGTTCGTCTAAGACGAAAGGAAATGATGTGATGTTGTCGATAAAAAGAGTAAGTAGACTATTTATAACGTCTATGTATGTCAGATTGTTTATTGGTCGAATTGACAGGGGTCACGGACGAATTGGGTGTGCTATCGTTTTGACAAGTGTGATAAATCGGTTGCATAAGTGTGAGTGTTGAAGGAGTTTAAATTTAGAGGAGTGAATAGGCAACTTTTTAGACACATGTGTATGTCTTTGTAGCTTTCACCTTCGTATGGATTGAATATGCAACTTTTTCAACTGTTGTGACGAGTTGATTGTACAAATTTAGAGGAGTGAATAGGCAACTTTTTAGACACACTTGTATGTGTGTGTATGATGTTGCGTTCGCCTTCTTATGGATTGGATATGCAGCTTTTTCAACTGCTGTGATGAATTGATTGTACGTATGATAATCTGTAAGTATTAGAAATTACAAATTAGGTCAATTGGCAAAGATTATAGAAATTTTTCAAAATTATAAAGCACAACCAAACAAAAAGAAACAAAACCTATAATTTTAGAATGAAATGTTGAATTAGCGAAATGACGTATCTTACTCTTACCAGGTGATTCAAATCAAATGAGAAAATAGAGAGGAAGAGTGTAGAGGAAATAGAGGGGAAAAATCATTACGTTTTTAGACTCAGAACCGGTGCTTTTGAGCGCAATACTATAGTACGAATATACGTTGAAACGACGATAACGAAATTGATTTTATACGTATAGTCAACCTTTTGAGATGGGTTAATCGTGTTCGATTTAATTATCCGAAATATTCGTAGCATCGGAATGGCTTCATCTGGGCAAGTACCCGTTTGATGTCATTCGGAAGAGTTGGCTTTTATATGCTTATTCGTCGATAAGAAATTGCTTTGCTTGTATAGAAGGATGTCGGGTTAACGGCGGTAGTATTTTCTAAGAGACGAAACTGTTTCTCTTAATATAATACAGCTTTTATCAAATTTATTCCCTTTCTGCCTCTCTCTCTCTTATCATGTTTATAATAGGTTTTGTTAATACAATAAGCTAACAAAGCCGTTCAAATTAAATTCCGCCAAGTTAAACGGATTCCATTCGAGAGATTATAATTTCTCTATTATACCGGAGAGCTTGGCGATGCGATGATAGAAAAAACCCATTGCTAATATAGAAATGGAAGTACGATTGATCGAGAATTCAACTGTTTGAGATTTTTTGGATGGGGTATTTGGTGTTGCGTTGTGGGGAAGACTTTACTGCGTAAGAAATGAATATAGAAATGATATAAATCTGGATTTATATGTTGAAGGTTTTTTTTTAGAAAAAATCTACAAATATGGGAACTGCTACGCACATTTTAGATGTTCGGTTTCGTATTGCTTTTAAAATTAAGTAATAATTACATAGGTTGAAAATCTTACTAATTAATTTTTTTTTCATATGATTTCAACCAGTTCTTCAATTTCTTTGCCAAATTGGAAAAATAGTTTCGAGTTGATGTGTTTATTAAAAACTTTAGTGTTGAAAGAGTAAATGGAAACGATCAAAATTGAGAAGGCGGTGTAAAAACTAACTGTTAGCAACTGTAGTGATAAGGAAAAAGTATGTGATAATCATTTACATACCTACTCTTCGATCAAAATGTCGAAAGTCATTTTTTGCGTCAGGAGTCAACCCTACATAGAAATGGTTTGAAATTGAAACTTCTTGGATTTGAAGATTTCTTTGTTCAGAAATTTCTACAAAGTTGAAGCATTTCTAATCACGAAGGCATTCCAATCTAGCCTCCATTCTTACCAATACCTCGCGACTTAATTGAAAAATATGATTTTCCAAAAATTAGGCTTCAGAGATCACTGGAAACTTATCGGTAAGTTACTTGTAGGTTACCTGACGATGAATTCCCATGCGAGAAATTTCACCATTTTTTACCACTATTTTGTCATAAAAACTTGAAAATTACTAAAAATTGAAAATATTTTATACATTTCCTTGGAAATTACAGTATTAGTAAGTTACTGAAGTTCTCGGTAAGTTACCAAAAAATGAATTAAGTACCGGGGCGGATATGTACGTAACTCAGGACTGTCAAATTACCAGGTTATTCAAAAGTTACAGTTTGCTGAAAAATTGAGATTTTCGAGTCATAAAATTTGAGTACCTACCCTCTACTTAATACCAAGGATCTTAACGTAAAAAATTCGGTAAAAAATTGAAAATTTCATTATTTCAAGTATACTCGTGAAAAGTGGATGAAAAGTGGATAAAAAGTGAATCTCCTCATGATATTTTTAAATGAAAATACTAATTATTAGTTGATATCAAGACATTGTAGACTGAAAAATATTCATTTTTCGCCCTGAAATTTCAAACTTTTTAGTAAGTGATAAAATTTTGATACCGTTGGAGGGGTGACTATTGAAGGGGCGGGGGTGAAATTTTCATCACATCATTTTTGAAATCCAGATAACGTTTTTAGGCCGAGTACCCGTGAATTTCTCTCGAAAAATCAAAAAAAATGATCTTTTTTGGAATCTCCGAAAAATACATCTGTATTTACGGCAAACTGAGTATGCAATTTAATTAACACGTGACGAGTTTGTGCAATACATATCTCGAAATCTGTGGTTTCTTCAGGTACCCCTCTGAAAAGTGCGTTATCTGAAGCTGAAAATGCGCCCATTTTTCAATTTTCTTCGTATATTTTATCTTTTGACTTGAAAAATTTATAAATATTGCCAATTGTCAAGAAAACTACTCAAGAGATGATCAATATTGGAATGAAAATTTGCACTGCTAAAAATTGAAAAATTTTCATTCAACACATTTTTTCAATTCAAGTTTTATGGGAACCGTTGGTATCAACTTTTCAACCCCCTCCCCCCCCCCCCCCCCCCCAATAATGGAAGAAAAGTTTGATTTTTATTTAAATTCTCTCCCCGAGTACATAAATAAGAAAAAGCTAAACTTGAGTTTCTACACCTCCCTAGGAAATTGACCTCGAAATTGAATACCATTTTTGAAAGACTAAAAAATTGTGAAAATTAATTTCCTGTGCAAATTTCAAAATTCAAATCGAAAATCTTCTTGTAATCTCTTCATTTTGTTTTTTGTTTTATAAATAGCCTATATGAAAGTGTTTTTCAAAAGTAATTATTGGTTTCAGTTTCGGTTCTGGTTCTGGTTTTTCATAATTTTAATCGTGTTTTTTTTTGGCCAAGGCTTTGGTTTAACAGGTCTGAGCAGATTACTACGAGTAGCTAGTTTGCACAGAATATCATTTTCATCTAATTAGTACTTTTTTTAAAAACCAAAAACCGCTTTGATTTAATATGGATTTTGGCTAAAGTTTTGGTTCTGGTTCCGGTTTTTTACAATTTTGAGCGATTTTTTTTTCAAAAAATTTTCAAAATTGTCTCTCATGTTTTCAATTTTGATGTTGGGCAAAAAATTATTAGCTCATTTTATGAAGCTCAAAAATCTCAACAAAAAATGACTCTTACAAAATTTTGTATAACTTGACAATTGAAGAAGTTATGCAATCTGCAAATTTTCAAATCATTAGAGCTCCTTCAATTTAATAATTAGGCAAAACATGAATATAACTCATTTTGTAGAGCTTGAAAAGTTCTACAAGAAAGT
>FIZU01018685.1:0-12143 GCA_900064475.1 Pseudococcus longispinus | reverse complement strand
GAAATCTGAAAATTTTTCCAAATTCAAAAAAGTCCGACAAAATGTCTAAAAGTTAACCTTAGGTAAAAAGCTGGCTGACAAAATGTCTGATTTAAACTTTCTTGAAAATTTTCAAGTCCATAGAATTAAAATTTTCCAAGTTCAAAAAAGTCTGACAAAATGTCTGAAAATCAGTGTAATATCTGAAATTTTCTAAATCCAAAAAGTCTGCCTGACAAAATATCAGAAAATTACCCTGATTTCTAAAATTTTCACAATTCAAAAAGTCTCAATTATTTTTCTGACAAAATGTTGGAAAGACAGCATTATTTCTGAAATTTTCAAAGTCCAAAAAGTCAATGGAAATCTGTAAATTTTTCAAAATCCAAAAAAGTCAGGCTAAAGTCTAGAACTCAATTTTCTAAGTCGAAAAAGTCCTTGCATAACTAGTAACCAATAATTGAGAAATTTCCACTCTGAGGGAAAATTTTCAGCTGTTTTCACGATATCGTGATCGAATTTTGCGAAAATTTTGAGTTTTAATCGAACATTTTCATCATTTTTGAAAATTTTTGAAACATTGTGTAACAGTTTTTACAGTTTTTGGAAGGTTTTGAAACTTTTGCGACGTTTTGGGCAATTTTTTAGATATTTAAAAAATTTTCATCTTCAGGATATTGAAAATTTTTTTGAGATACTGATCTAATGTCTTGAATAAACTTTTGAAATATTTGAGCAAATTTTGAATCGTTTTGAATATTTTTTTCATATTTCGAACCATTTTTGCGATATTTTACCTATAATTGCAAAATTTTGAATAAGTTTTTTTGTATTTTTAGATTACGTAAATTTTTTTTATTCTCAGTAGGTACATTTTAATTTTTTTTGAATGGTTTTGAAGCAATTTCACAATTTTTTGAATGTTTCATTGCTAAATTTTGACAATTTTGACATTGAAACGAGTCGATTTTTGATTCATTTTCAATCCACTTTATCCACTTTTGATACTTTTTTCAAATTGTAGACAATTTGCAGGAATATTTCGAAAATATTATCAATTTTTATGCATTTTGAATACGTCCACGATATTTGAAATCACCTGAGGAAATTTTTGCCTCATCGGTAATCGAAGATAATTCGTGCCAAAACCAACGTATCGAGCTTCAATAAAATACCTAACATTGCAGATAGAAAATAGGATGCATCGACATAAAATCAACGAGATCGAAGAATTACCACTCGATCATGTCTTTTTTCACCTTATTTACTTTCTATTCGAGATGACTGGGTAATAAGGTAATATCTCGAAATCTCGAATAACGACGACGACGTTCTCGCTTGGTACAGCATCTATATGGAAATGACGACACACGTATCTATGGTGAACTCATCGTAGTTGGCGATTCTCTCTCGACTCGAGCCGACCAACAGAATAACTCCAAATACGAATAATTTTACGCCTCGGGCTGAAATTTCTTCTTCCACAACCTAAATACCATATAATCTCGGACTTGAGCGGTGAGAAGCTCGAATTCTGTACTATTAACCTAATAGCCAGCCATTAGCGATGATTATATAAGGTGCTGCGGTGTTCTATGTGTATGCTGATGAGAGTGAGATGAAACGGAAATACTCAAATTAGCCGATGTGATTGACCAGGGTTAGTTTGCTAGGGTTGTGTTTGGCGAAATATGTTCGTAGGTAGAATTTCGAGGTTAGCTCGGCGTGTTTACTAAAATATCGAGTTCACTGATCTTGTTTATCAGTCGATTGGTTATTTACCTATATTAAATTTATTATCGGCAAGTTTTATGTTTGTATATCGAGCGGCGTGTAATTAATTCTCTTTTAATGAATCGATCGAAGCATATTATCGAGGTATTTTTTACTCCGCGAATGAGGCGCGTTGTCGAAATACGCGATATACGTATTTATCTCGCGTACGGTTTACGAAAGAAGATTCGCGTGTTGAAGATGTAAGAGATTTTCATACCACTGTCGTGGCACAATTCTAATGACATTTTTCTCTCGTTTCTTCGTATCAGCGCGATAATTACGGCAAACTGGTTGTTTTTGTACGCGAAAAACTGGTTTTTTCGAAATTCTTTTCCACACGCTGCGATTCCGATGCTGGATCGGCGATAAAAACGCGGCGTGCGATGTCGTTTCGTGGTATAATTTCCTCTATATTCGCGACCCGCGACCTTGGTACGATTAATTAAACGAATCGAAAACCAGCTAAAAAGATGGTCGACTTTGCGAAACATTGTATGCGTCCGAGAGTCCGTTCTGTACACGCGATCGACACGACACTGGGTGCTTCGACTTCCACGGTTTTTTGATCGATTCGTATTACAGGTAAATCCGCCACAAGGTGTAAATTATTGTTAAGACGGTGCTTCGATGAAAATCGAATACCGCAGAGACACGTGTAGCCGCGTAAGACTCGTCCGCCGGGAAAACACCCCCTCCCAGGCGTTGTTCAACAATTTAATGAAAATTTATTCCGAAGGCGTCACCTTCGTGTCGTAGTAGCGTACAGATATATTAAATTTCCATCGGATGCGTGCCTCGTAGCCAAATAAATGCTGGTCTACGTGTAAAACTGGGCTGCGCGCCGGACACCGGTCTCGCGGCCGCAGCGCCGGACGCGCGGGCACGTTAAAATAGCCCGACGAAGAAACGCTCGCACTCACCTCAGTATCCGTTTGCGTCGCATCTCCGTCGTCTCGTCCCAACGAACAATCCGTTAATTAAAGTTTTGTACGTTTGGAAAAAAGACAAGTATCCTGTGTGCGAGAAGAAGAGAACGAGAAAAAAATCATCGGAGGTAGCAGACGATCGATATTATATGTGCCGAGGTGTCTGTCTAACCGGCTGGCGAGCTGAAAGAGAAAAGAAATACGCCACATTAACTGTATATTTAACATTGTTGCAAAAAATACGAATATATTAACCTTCATTTTTGTAGAAATGTTATCGCAAGTTTACTAATAAGATTTACGGGCCTGGTTTCTCACTATTTGTGTTTTTTTATTTTCGGCAAAACAAAGAAATTACGACTATTGAATTGGTACGTTCGCACGTCATAAATAAGCGAATAATTTTAACGCGGAATGCGAAAAAAAGTCCCATAATGTTGATGCGTAGTTGTAAATTCGACGTAGATGGGCCAAAAACACCCCTGGGTATGCATCTGTCGTTTCAGGTGGTTTTATGAAGATCACGGAGTGTGTTGATTAAAGTTTTGAAAGATCACATCACCTGATATCCCATTGTTCAGACTTGAAACTGAAAAAGTGCTTAAGCTGCGAAAAAAGGAAAAAAAAGTAGCAAAAATCTGGAACAATTGGCAAACTGAAAGGAATTTTTCCTTTGTCGGAGTGTAGATTGCGCAGGTCGCCCAATTCAATCCTGAGTTCCTGACCATTTTATTTGTGATAAGAGGCTTGATCAGATTTACAAAATTACCTCATAAAAAGTATCTTAGGAGAGTCAAGTCATTAAAGTGAGTGACAGTTTTTCATTTTGTCGAAGAAATTTAATTAACGATGCGAATTGATCAATTTGCAAAAGTTTATGCTGAATAGTAGATTTCCTATTTACAGTGTTGCAAAAAAAAAACGCGGTCGTCGTAGATTTCGGTATACACTACAGTATTTAGCATAAGTCAAGACCTTGGGTGCCAAAAGTCATCATCACATGCAACTGTGTACCATTCGATTTCCTAATTGCGACGCGATTCGATAAAACGCCGCTCTTTTCCGTAACAATGTTGAAAATACTCGAGGTTATTGGGTCAAAATGACGTGTATCTGGGTGCAGCAGCATTCAAGCTGAAAATCACCGTTGGAATCGTGATCAGTAGCATCGAGTATGGCGAAAACGATATGTGTGACAAGACAATTGTACGATTTTTTTTTAGTGGTAATGGTATTAGTATTCCCTTACACCTTTTAGAGGGGTGTTGAGGGTGTAATAATGTGTAAAAGGGGATAGAATGCCATGGGAAGTAATTGAGGAAAGAAATTGCAGGATTGAAAGTGAAAGGGGTGAGTTTCAGTTGTCATATCACAAGTAACGTGTAGCTATTTGTTATGAGTCACTTCTCATTGATCCACAGAGGGGGCAAACTGTCAAAAAAGTGAGATCGCTTGTAATTGGGCGAAGGGATTTGCTACAGAACAATTTTTCCATGTTTTAGAATACTTCTGACCTTTTGTCAGGGCACAGTTGCCTTTGTAGCTTGTCACAGAACAGTTGTTTTGTGTCATTGGACATCATCTTTTGTTTTGAGGAGGTGTCTGCAGTAACGTAGTCAGGATGAACTCATGGGGAACGGTTGTGTTTGATTTCCAGAAGGAGGGATCGTTTCAAAATTTAATTTTTATGCAGTATAAAACATTATAATGAAAAAGATTGCTACCTCAGCGAAATGAGGGCAAAAATCTAAAAAACTATGTTCAAGAAAAGAAAAACTGCCCAGAAATGTATCGTGTAGCAAATTTGAACAGAAATCTTGTGTTTTTTCTCTTCAGGGGTTGAACCATGGCACCCTTATGTAGCTACGCTACTGGTTGCCTGTAGCCCTTGCCACAAGACAGCTGTCTTTTGTTGCAGAATTGATTTCTTTTGTTACGTGATGGTTGTCTAATGTCTATGTCCTAGTTGACTCTTGTTATAGACCAGTTGTCCTTTGTCATTGAACAATTATCTTTCATCACAAAGTAGCTATCTTTTGGGATAGAATAAATGACTTTTATTATGAAATGGTTGTCTTCAATCCTGGTTTAGAAGAGACAGTTACCAAGATGTCTAGTGGTCAACAAGTTGTCATTTGTCACTGGATGGCTGTCTTTCATCATGAGATGGTTTTCTTTGATCCTCGTCTACAGACTGCATGTATCTAGTTGCCCCAAAGTTGTCATTTGCTACCAAACAGCTGTGATTTGTCACCACTCTTTTGTCCATTGGCTTTAGACAGATGTCCTTCATCTCAAGGCAGTTGTCCTTTGCATGTAGTTGTCTTTTGTCACCAGAAAAATGTCTTTCGTCTTAAAATGGGTGTCTACTTGGTTACAAGTATGTCTGGTCACCCAGAAGTTGTCTTTTGTCACTGGATGGATGTTTTTTAATACCAGACAGTTGTCCTTTTCAACTGGGCAGTTGACCTTTGTCACTAAGCAGTTGTAATTTGTCTATGGTATGTCACCAAACAAATGTCTTTCATCTTGAGATGATATGTCCAGTTACTCAAAAGTTGTCATTTGTTGCTGGATGATCGTCCTTTGTCACCAGGCAGTTGTCCTTCGCCACTCGGCAATTGACCTTTGTCTTTGAACAGTTGACTGTTGTCGCTGGACAGGTGTCGTTTGCCTGAGCACAATTGTCATTCGACTCCAGACAGTTTCCTTCATTTTCAGACAGTTCTTCTTCATTTTTAGACAGTTTCCTTCATTTTCTATTTTCAGACAGTTCTTCTTCATTTTTAGACAGTTTCCTTCATTTTCTGACAGTTCTTCTTCATTTTTAGACAGTTTCCTTCATTTTCAGACAGTTCTTCTTCATTTTTAGACAGTTTCCTTCATTTTCGGTCAGTTTCCTTCATTTTTAGACAGTTTCCTTCATTTTCTGACAGTTTCCTTCATTTTCAGGAAGTTTCCTTCATTTTCGGACAGTTTCCTTCATTTTCGGACAGTTTCCTTCATTTTCGGACAGTTTCCTTCATTTTCAGACAGTTTCCTTCATTTTCAGACAGTTTCCTTCATTTTCGGACAGTTTCCTTCATTTTCAGGCAGTTTTCTTCATTTTCAGGCAGTTTTCTTCATTTTCAGGCAGTTCTTCTTCATTTTCAGACAGTTTCCTTCATTTTCGGACAGTTTCCTTCATTTTCAGACAGTTCTTCTTCATTTTTAGACAGTTGTCTTTTTTCTCTGGACAATTGTTGTTTGTAGTAGTCTTTTGTCACCTAAAAAATGTCTTTCATCTTGAGATGTTATCTACTTATCTTCGATCCTTGTCTAGAGATGGTTACGAGTATGTCTAGTCACCCAAAAGTTGTCATTTGTTCCTGCATGACTGTCCTTTGTCACTGAACAGTTGACTGTTGTTGCTGAAGAGTTGATTGTTGTCACTGGACAGTTGTCCTTTGTCTCTAGACAGCTATCCTTTGTCTCGGTGGTCTTTTGTTACCTAAAAAGTGTCTCTCATCTTGCAGTAGTTGTCTACGTGTCTTCAATACTTGTCTACAGATGGTTACGAGTATGTGCAGCCACCCAAAAGTTGTCATTTGTTCCTGGATGACTGTCCTTTGTCACTGGACCTATTTCTTTCATCACTGTACAGTTGACCTTTGTCACTAGATAGTTGACCCTTTTCTTTGAACAGCTGTCCCAGACAGTTGTTCTTCATAGTTGTCTTTTGTCGCAGAAAAAATGTCTTATCATGAAATTGGTTGTCTGCTTGTCTTCGATCATTGCATAAAGATGGGGGGTTCGAGTTATTGTGAAGTTCTGGGATGTTAGTGCAAGATGAGGGGTGAACTTTGATCACAAGAATTTTTCTGAGTTCACTGAAAATGGATTAAATAAACTGTGAAGAGGTAATATAGGGGAAGGTTCAAGAAGTGACATCGCGCGGGATGAATTTCAATGAACGATGAAAAATTGGGCTCATGGATTGTTGGGTTTTCAAAGATCCTGATTCCAAATTCAGGTGTATTTTTCCGATACCCAGAGCTCGTTTTCGAGTCATCGTGGAATTTTACAGATTTCCCCACGTTGTTAGCGAATTTGTTGCAGACAATGCGGTATGGCGGATGGCGGAAGAACACGTGGAAAATGTGATAAAAAACTTACATAAGACTTTAAATTTATAATTCCGGTTTTTATTGGGATAATTTGGCTAACCTTCGCGTGTCTGCTGCGATGGCAGAATATGGAATCGATTTTTCGTCGTCGTCTTCTGTATTTTTATATAATAAGTATACGAAGCGTACCTACAGCTACACCTACGTAAGTACGTATAAATCAAAGGCGATATTTAATTAAATTTGCTCATCTCGGGCGACAAAATGCTAGAATAATAATAGCTTTATTGTAATTACCGGGTAAAATTTAAAAATCATAATTGCATATTTAATTGGGCGCCTAAGTGCACGGTGTTTTTCGATGCTGCCACTTTCTAGAGATCTGGTTGTTCTTGTAATACGGGTAATTTAATTTACATTTTTTGAAGTTTTTTGCTCGGTTAATTAATTCAGCGACGCGATTCGAGAAGTAAAAAACGGCAGGCCATACGCGCCGCTGGACCAGAGAGTGAGAAAAAGATTCGTGTATACGTAGGTATACAAGCTGGTCGAATTTTTTGGCAATGCTTAAAGAGGAAGCCGATCATATTGGCCCGGAGAAGCCCGAAAACTAAATATAAATGCTTGTAAAATATGCGCCCGTGTTTAGAGAGCTCTGGATGAAAAGGAACAATTATTCGATTAATGTTGCCAGCGAATTTTTATCGGACTCAAAGTACATAGCAATGTGCGGAATGTACGCTTTCGTGGTTTCCTGAAATATTTGTAAAAAGCTCGGCCGATCTGAGGGGTCAATAGTCGACGACGAAATTAAAAGTTGAATACCGTAGTCGTCGTGTAGTCGTCGGTCTTATCTCACGGTAACTTTCGCAAATGTCCTTGTAGCAGGTCACAAGATGTGTCATAGTTAATTTTTTTTTTATATCGCCTTCTACGTTATTATTTTTATTTTTCTGTTGCGTTTAGATATACCTATACTCGAAAGTTATTATAAAGTTGCAACGTTGCCACATTTGGCGGCGATTGAACTTTAATACGAGCGGTTTTTCTGACGATGTTTTTGTTTCGATACGAACATTAATTTTATTGACCTTGTTAAACGTCAGTTATCTGTTGAAAAAATTTTTTTTAGCGCGGGGTGTTTAGGAGGGGTTAAGTGGACAGTGTTTTTTCCTCCTTTTTTTTTTTCTTTTATTTGCATAATATCATTCAGCTCTTTATATAAAGATTTATTTTGGATGCATAAATATACAAACGAAATGTTACATTGATAAATGAATATGCAGCGTTTTTCGACGTAGATTCGAATCGTATGTCCGATGCACGAGCTGAGCTCTTTGTGTGCGCGCGCGTCTGCGTGCAAGTTGATGATTTTTTTTCGCCACTAAGAGAATATTGTGATTGATGTGCTCGAATGGAATACGCGAATTAGATTAATTTGTTTAAATTACCAGACCGATGATTGAATGTCGTATCAGATGCTGGATCGAGAAAGATGCCATTGCCAGTGTCATTGTCAAGGTTTGGTCGTGTTTGGTAGCCTTGGAATTTGCTCCGTTGGGATGGCTAGAAGTTTGTTGTTGGATGAAATTTGAGAGTTCGGTTTAGTTTAGTTTTTTTGCTGTTTTCTAGTTTGGTGGGCTGATCAGTGATACGAATTTTGAGAAAATTGAATGATATCGAAGGAGATATTTTGGGGGAGGTGGAATGTAATATTTGCCTATTGAAAAATTCTCATTTTTTCTCAGTATGTCATATTAATAAAAGACGTAACAGCCATACAATCATTTCTGCGTATTCATTGGCAAAATGTTCGACTTTGAAATTCTATTTTAAAATGCCTATATTCCAATTATTTGAAAAATTTCATAAGTGGAATGACTGCAGGGGAGAAGCAGAAAAAGGACGAATAAAAGCAGCTTCGATATTTTCCATGTTCAATGATACTTCGACTGTCCTTCTAAATCCGAACAAAAGATGAAAAAAGGTGAAAAGGTTTTGTCATTTCATTCACTTTTAAGATGCTTACCTTTTTTGTTCAAAATGAGAGATATTTAAATGAAAAATTCTTAAGGAAGTTGACTTGAAAAAAACTGTGTGAACTACCCCTCGAATCTATTTTCTTCATAAATATTTTTATTCGTTCAATTTTTTCTGGTCCAGAGTTCGAAAAGTTCGAAATAGTACGAATTTTTCAATTACAAAAATCCAAAAAACATTTTACTATTGAAAAATTTGCCTATTTATTCAATTTTAATTCTGAAAAACCATTTTAAGTTATGATATTTCAACTTCTGGAAATTTTCTTCATTTTGAGTCATAACATCGACTCCAAAACTTGTCATCACTTCCTATCCTTTGATTTTTTCCAAATATTTCGCCTTGCTTCAAGTTTTCGAAGGTTCAGAATCTATTTCTTGGATTATTTTGACCCTTGACCAAAAGTTCGTCCTTTTGGGGGGGAGGGGGGATGGATCAAAAATTCAAAATTTTTTGACGTCATCAAGCGAGGAATCAAAATGTAAGTTTTTGGACTTCTCCAGCCAATTTCTGACGTTATTTCATCAAAAAAAGTAAAAGGGTGGAAATCGACTCAGAAAATTGGAAAATTTTATTTTGGATGTCAATTCTTGGGTAGGTTTTTTCATCTCTGGGATTTATTTCGGTGAGGTAATTTTGTACTGAACCCCCCAGATGTCCTGGAAAGATGGTGGGGGTGGATCAAAAATCAAAATTTTTCCATGTCATCATCAATATGTGTGTTTTTTTGACCTTTCGAGTCCGTATGTGATGTAATTTCATTAAACAAATCAAAAGAAATGGAAGAGGTGGGGGGGGGGGGGGGGGGGGGGGGGGGGGTCGACTCAAAATTTCGAAATATTTCCAATTAGTGATCAAGGTGTTTTTTTTTTCAATTTCTGGGAAATTCGAACATTTGGAATGAAGTTTATCGACAAAAAATTTGGCTAGGGAAGGGGGAGGGGGTTGAAAAAGGTAAAAGTTTGTACAGCACAAAATTTTTTCTATTTATGTACTAAAAGAAAGGGAATTTTGCTTTTTCGATTTCAGTGGACTTCCTGGAATCGATTCGAGCACTATTTACTTTCAAAATTGTATCGAACTGAATGAATTATAGGATTTGAATTTAGATACAACTTGGATTGGTGAAAAGAGCACGTCATAAAACCCTTCAAATTTTTATTTCCATTCGGTCGATTTTTGGCCATTTTTCAAAAATTCCTTCACAAGCAAATCAACATTTGCTTTCGAACAATTACACGAGAATCTTTGAAAATTCGCCAAAAATCGATGAGTCGATGGTAGATGAAAATTTGACCGTGACCTCTTACAACGTTGTACTTTTTACCTGTGTTTTTTTTTTCGTTGAGGGGAAAGAGGAGGTGTCAGTGTGACAGTTTCGCTCTCCCTGTTAAATTTGATATGTCGGAAAGATGGAAAAAATCTTTGAAAAATTGTCTACGAATGTTCAGCGAGTAAACATTTGTCAGTTTTTTGACTCGGTGTTTACTTTCGATGGAAATTTTTCGAAGGGCTGGTTCGAGCTTACACCTGCTTCTTGAAACATAATTTTACCTCGAAATTCTTCAAATTTTCCAAAAATGGAATATTTAATTGACATTAGGAGCTGAAAATTGGCTTTTTCGTGATAAGTTTTGAATTATCGAAAAGCAGAAGTCAATCAATTCATTGCTGAGGGCATCTTGAATATTCATCCTACGTCAAATCTGTGCTGAAATTCGTTTCACGGAAAGCCTAAAGGCGATGTAAAAATAACTGCTTGTAACGCTCTTAATTTATTAAAGCAACAAACAAAATTATTCGGAAATTTTTTTCGAAAAATCGCTCAAAAATTCATATTTTAATTAACCGCTCCGTTCTCGTCATCTCATCTTTTTATTAGTTCAACTTCGTATCGAAATTTCAGCCATTTCTCCAACATGCGATATCGAGACTAAAACCACGTCTAAATAAAAAAAAAACACTCCTTTTCATTTCACTCGCCTAAATTGTTATCAACGAAAAAATTATTTTATCGTTTTAAAGGTCAACGACGTTAGTCATCGAGTTGACCTTGACGTATATACAAACCTTAATGGCGATTAATATTTCAAACTTGTATACGTCTGAATTCGCACCCTACACAATTCTATGCGTATACTCTTACTTTCGTCGTGTTTTTTCCGCCCCTGTCTCTTGATAAACCAGGGGCGTACAATAGTGAACTGAAGGGTCGAATGGTGCAATACTTTCGATTTTAATTACGTGCGTCGAAAAGGGTTGAAAGATCGGACGGCGGGATGGTAAAAATATGTACACCTTTACTTTCGTTTGGCGAGTACTTTATACAACAGCTCTTACGTCTTCGTACTCGACTCGTGAATAGCGGCATCGAGAAAGGTGCGGGGTCGAGGGGAGGTTGGAATTATGCTTTCACTTTTGTCTGGCGTAAACACGTGCGTCGAGGGTGGGAGTACGAAGGTGTTTTCCGTGTATGTACGAGCTGTTTGCTGCTTTTAAAAGCGAATTTTCGCAGAAATTCGAATTCGAAGAACGTTGTGTGGAAAATTTTGAAGTCTGGTTAACGCCAATGTTCTCTTTTTTATGGATTGTAAATCACAAATTTATGAAATTTATGACGTAAGTGGGTACTCGAAAGATTAGAATGTGATGTAGTTGGGTATTTTCGAGTTTGAGGGTGATTGGTGCTAGATTGAGAGAAAAATTATGGATACGAATTATGAAGGATGGTGAGAAAATGAAAATAGTCTATTTGTTGGTGTTGGAGGTGGTCAGTGTGAGGGTAATAGAAGTGTGAGAAGGGGAGAAAAAAAAAGACCTGCGTCAGTGAGTACCGTAGTTGGTGATTTCTCACCTGATCTGGCGACTGTTTTCTTCATTACTTCTTGACTGCTGGTGATTTTCTTGGTAATTTTATAATTTCTGGTAATTTTTCGTTTTTAAGCTAGTTTCTTTGTTTAAAAATGACTAAATGAATGAAAAAATCAAGAGTTTCGTCAAATTGGAATCACGTTTTCATTTTTTAGAATGGGATATGGTTTTACTATGATTAATTTCCTGAAAAACGTCACGAAATTCCGTCTAGTGATGTGGATTAATCGATTAATCGATTAATTGGAACAATCGATTTTTCGATTAATGCTAAGTTGAATAATCGATTATTAATCGATTATTTTCGTGTTTTTTTTTCAATTGTAAAAACATCAAAAGTTTCAAAACAAGCAAGTGATTTGGGATTAGACGAAAAAATTTTCATTTTATTTCAACATAAATCACAATTTCTGTTAAAAAATATGAAGTCTAAAAGTTTTCTCCG
>FIZU01018672.1:0-15765 GCA_900064475.1 Pseudococcus longispinus | reverse complement strand
CAAAAATATTAAAAAAAAAAAAAAAAAAAAAAATGAAAATTGTTTATTTAAATGCACATATTTTTTTTAAACGTCACCTACTTGAGCAAAACCTGTCAAATGTTTACCTGTGATGACGACGACATTGGCCAAACTATTCCTTCAATCCAATCTAGGTAGTAAGACACTTTTATGTAAATAAATGGATTTGATTTCACCAAGATATCACCTGATCTGGATGTCTTATGCGTTTCCAAAAATACACCAAATATTGACCACATACATGGCTTATTTTCAGTTAAAATTTTTAGTGGACTGCCACGATTAATCTGTAATTGTGCACATTTAAATCACTGACGCTGCATTAAACACAGCACCCAACTAAACCAATTACTACATAGATATCATCATACCAAAGAATATGCTTTTGTATTTGTCAAATTCGCAACACATGCCATAGAATTTGGATCATATGAGCCTTTTTCATCATCACTCGAGCACTGCTGATCATCAATTACAATAGCACTTGTTTTAAATAAATCCGAAGAGGTGCTTTTGTCTGTAACTGTAGTGACAAAATGAAAGTTAAAGAGAAAGAAAACAGCTGAAGAAATTATGCAAGGAGCCAATTGAAGAAGTATATCTTACAAAGTCTACTATTTCCCCAACTGGTAGTTCTGAGTTTTCTATTGACCAAGCTGAAGTCTGGGGTATAAAGGCAAGCTGGTCTTATAAAAGAAGTCATCGTGACAGGTGTTTGCAATTTATACAAAGCTATGCTATTATGAGGATAAGCGAAATCCGGATGGAAATAACGTTTATCTATGACATAAGGTTTATTTCGAGAGAAACTCGATGATGAGTGGTATTTTACCATGGTCCCTAGCAAAGCCCACTTGGTAATCCTGTTGACAAAAATCACGTTTTCATTTAAAAATACTACTACTTGAGGAGCCATTTCTATTTAATCACTGACGTATTTGTATCCTTGGGTGGTACACTCAGAATGAACGATTCGCTGATCAATGAGCCCATCAGACAGCCGTAAGCTTCTTTTAATTCGCTTCCGCATCCGATCACAACCTATTTGATAAATGTTTGGCAATTGAAGATGTATTTTAAGGTCAAAAATTATTGTGAGAACTTACCACGTGAGGAAATTCTCTATCCAGGGCCGGTTTTATTTCTCCGATCCGTGGTTCCGCATCTTTAATACATTCGGTTACTTGTTTAGAATATTTTGTGCAATCTGCATAATGGAAAATAAACCCCCATAAAACCAAAAGTAAAATTTCCTCATTATTTTATTTTAATGCGCTTGATCCAAGTGCCCAACTATTCGCAAATATAAAATTATCAAAGATATGTTTGAAAATTTACATGCTGCGGCTGTTCCTCCTGAGTTCCTTGTAATTGTTGTCGGGTTTGGTGGTAGTGTAGTTACAGAGGGAGGAACCTGCGGAGTATACTGCAACAAAAAATGTTGTAAATTATATAATCTTCAATGTGTCATTTCCAATTCCGTACTTTTAGTATTTAAAGTCACAGATAAAAAGAAAGAAATTGATTACCACAGGTGGAGGTGTCATTTGTTGAGGATATTCTGGTGCGCAACATATTCTTTCTGAATCATCGATATCGTAACCACAAAATATTGCTTTTTTGGTAATAATAAGGACATCAGCCAAGAAACAATCTTGAATCTTGGGGCAATTGCTAACACCGTAGTTGATGCAAATTTCTTCTCCCGAGGATACTGTAAAATAGAAGTATTTTATAACATGTTCAAACAGGCACGGTGCACAGCATGCATATGATTTACCAGGGTTAACTTTTTTCACAGATAATGTTCTGTTTTCAGTGTCATGATGCGCAGCTGTAATCAACTCTATATGATCTGCCAAATCTGTAAACGTGGCCAACGAAGACATCATTGGTTGTTCCCGGCTAACGATACCTCGCACATAATATAAGGAGCCTTCTAGAAATATCAATCCACTGCCGCCATTTCCCTGAATCATCGCATTTGAACCTTGGAAAATTCATCGGGGTAAGTTGAACACAAAATCGCAATACCAATGACTTTAATCATAATTTAAGCTTTATAGAGCTGAGCATACCTTGTCTATCACCTTCTACAACAGCACAAAATTTATCAAATGTTACAAATGGTTTAAAATCCGATGGAACCAGTGTCGAGCAACGTTTTCGACTAACAAATTGTAAATTAGTGGTCATTAACTTATCGTTTGGTGCACCCCGTTCATTTACTCCCCATCCAGAAACCTTGAGCAGAAAAAAATCATAAAACATTCTAGTAGACATTGAGAAACAAAGGAGCAAAATGAACGATTGCTTACTTGGGCAGGACTATTTTCTGTGGGGTATGCTGCTCTTTGTATGCTTATCCAGTCAACGCAAGCTGGCAAAACTGCCGCACCTATTGCGAGCTTTTCTTCCAAAATTACTACGGCTATGTCAGAGGAATATTGATCAGCTGCACCAAAGTAACCTTTGTTGGAAAAACGTATTTCCTTTACCTGCAATCGTGTCAACATGTCTTATTGGATTGCATCATGTTAGGTTAGGTCAAGCAATGCCAGCTCTACGATGTGTTGGGTTGTGTTAGGTTAGGTATAAATATGTAATGTAAGCTTCGTTCAATGAGAAAAGATTCTAAAGAACTACATCCAACAGCAATAACAAAAATTATTCCATTAAGTACCAAAACAACACCTTGTAAGATTTTTGATTATCGTTATCCTTTGTATTGTAATTTCTCGTAACTTTGCTAGTGACGACTTCATAATTTGATGTATTATTGACGAGAATGTTGCCCTCGTGGAAACAGTGAGCAGCTGAAAAGTATTTCTCATCACGGTATATTTCTTTCCGCTATTAGATTGCATTCAAGCTACGTATGTTTATCACATCAATTGTTTACCTGTCAAAACCATATATGAACTTATGATTGTACCACCACAAATTAAATTTTTTTTCGAGTTGTAAATTGCCACATGCCAAGGATATTCAAATACGTGAGTAGAATTTGAATACACCTTACCACATTCTGAAATAAATAATTAGATTAGGTGTGTATACGGAGAACAGATGAGTAATTCTACTGAATATTGCGGATACTTACCAGGAATGCACGAAAAAAGAGTTCTATCCCACCTTCCATCTTCTTCGCATGTCATTTCAAGGTAATCTGGAACCACATCCCTGTATTTATGGAAAGGTTTGCAGGTCGGTCGCACTTTGGTACCAGCAATTAGGGTATTTTCATCACAAGGTGCATCTATACCATTTCGAATGCATCTCAAATTAACATTCACGGGGTTCAGTTTATTACATTTTTCTGGAGGAAGCAAAAGATATAGTTCAAAATTTATTTCATAAGTACGTTGTCAAGTATTGATGTACTTACTGAAGCAGTCTTCAATTGGAGGTGTCCAAGTTTTATTAGAACAAGTGGACGATGACGGTGTTTTCTTTTCTGGGTAATGATTTGGCTTGCACATGATTGAGGCGAGAGTATATCTGGGTACATATCCACTTTCTGTTTCACATGATGCGGATGGGCAACTGTAAGTGATGGTTTTGTCCAGGGATTTTGGAGGCACAATGCAGGAGTCACTGTACAAGAAGATAATGTTAGTGTCGTAGTGTCCAAACTCTGGTGTCTTTCAACTTTTCACTAAACAGGGCTAATAGCAAATAAAGTATAAGTTTTGGTTTCTAATTACTCATCAGCTGGCTTATTTTTTGTTTGTTCACGTGTGGTTGGATTAAGTACTGGAGTCCCTTTTCCAGATGTATTGGCAGACTTAATTGATCCTTGTTTGTTTTGAGCCGAGACTAGAAGTAATTGCAAGATTAGTAAAAATCGCTTCAGATAACAATGGATGTTAATAGAGATAGAATATTTTTCGAATACTTTCATCAATGATGGCTGATCATCAAATCATTTGAATAAAAAAGTGATTCAAACTGTCAAACAAAAAAAACTCACCAGAAAAGTATGAGAAGGTGTTCAATAAAATCAAGTAAATCCACACACCGTCAATCAATTTCATGATGAGTATTCGGAAAGTTAATATGTCATAAACAAATTCATGAAAAATTGGGAAACCTTTGAGTTGACATATTTTTTCTCAAAAAAAAATTACGATCGCGATCCATTTATTTTCATCGAGTATACCAAACATTTATATCGCCACTACTAAATATTTCTTTTGAGATTCTAGCCAACTGCATAATGTTGTGTTATAATTAGTTTGTATGTTTTTTTTTCAACATGACGGTTTGAAAAAAAATTCTAAGAATCACGCATAGAATGCTATTTTTATAAATTACACGAAAACAGAAGAGGTGGATGTTGAAAAATAAGCAAGCGCGTCGATGTAGTTCCGTACTGTACTGACATGCATCATCGACGTTGATTTCGTTGCTCTCGCATAGAGCTGTTGTGACCTTGATCTTCAACAACAGAATTCCTGTCTTACTAGTTAGTTACTCGGAGTTGGGAGTCAGAGGTGGAACGTAACGACGTGCAATATAAATAGCTGGCAAATGAATGATTACAAAACAACAAAATCTGTATATTTTAACAAGATGGAAGAATCATAATTCATATCACAGAATTTATTTTTTGCGCAGATGCGCATTTCAATAATGGATAAAAACTTTGGTTCGTACATTTTAACGAAACCTTGGTGCCATCGGTGTTTTATGGCCAAACTATACCTTGAATCCAATCCAGGTAGTGCGATATTTTTGTGAAAAGTTGTGGTGTTGCATTTCCAACATTTCCGCAGGACTGAGGAAGCGTTACATGGCCAAAATGCATTGCGTATATTGTCCACATGCATGATGTATTTCTCTTCAAAACTTGTAATGGAGTGCCAGTAGACATCTGTATTCATACGAATTGAAATTAATGCCCACTTTGAAGATATAGGAACGGACACTCAAAGCGTAGATATTAAAACAGCACTGTCCAGATTTGATTAAATCTGGATTTCTGAACAGAAGATTTTTATGAAATTGCCCAGCTGAATTCATAATATTGCTTACAAGACATAATGCTTCGCCATCTGATGCATCTCCAGCGCATGCCATGGAATTTGAATCATATCCTGTTACACTTGAGCATCTTTGATCATCGACCACTGTGATTACACCTTTCAGTAAATCGTCGCTATTGGCACCCGCTGAAAAAAATCCAAATTCAGTTGGACCTAAAAAATAGTTTATCAATGTAATCTACGCATTATCTTACGGATTATTTTGGTTCCCCAACTGGCTATTCTCAGTCCACTATTAATTTGATTCAAGTTTGAGGTGTAAAGACAGGCAGGCCTTATGTAAGAGTTGAACTCCACAGCAGTTTTCAACTTGTAAAGTGCGATACTTTTACCAGGAAAGTTGTATTGCGGATGAACATAGCTTCTCTCTACATCATACATTTTATCATATGTTTCGCTCTTGACGGTTGATTTAATTATGGCACCTAAATGAACCCATTTGGCTTCTCTGTTAGAAGGCAGAATCATTAGTTAGAAGAGTGCGGCCGTGAGTTGTGTATATATAAGAAATTTCAGATATACCAACCCTTTTCCCTCAGTATTACAATAAGCGGTACTCAAGACGAATCGTTCGCTAATCAATACACCGTTATAAGTCCAATAAGTGCGTACTTTATCACTTGCGCATCCAATGTAAGCCTGCGGGGAAAAAATCAAATTGATTCAATTTTTCCTTTAGAATACTGCTTTCTTCAAGCAATTGACTCACGATGTGAGGATATTCTTTGGCTAGAGCTCTTCTTCTTGTTTTTCTTGGCGGTGCATCGCCAACACATTCTGTTGCATATCTTGAATAACTGTCGCAGTCTTCATGTTCATATCATGGGAGGAAACAGAACGTTAGCATTTCATGTCTCCTTCGGAATTATTCAATAATTTTCAAACTCTTACATGACGAAGCTATTTCTGCAGGACTTCTGGCACTTGTTTGCTTACTTGGCACATTCATTTCATACTGAGGAAGTCTACTAGTGGCATAAGATAATTGCTGTGTATTCTACAAAGCAAACAAACAACTTCAGAATACTTGATACAAAATACATAACCCAGTCTAGATAATTGTATTAGTTGAACCAGGATAAACTGGAATGAAAAAGCATTCAAATCTTCACCTGAGATGGAGGTGACTCCGATGTTGGCCAAACTATTTTCTGGATCCAATCCACATAATATGATACTTTTGTGAATTGCTGTGGATCCGCGTTTCCAGGATTTTCACATGATTCTGGAGGTGTTGTGCGAGAAACCCACATTGCATATATTGCCCACATACACGATGTATTTCCCACTGAAACTTGCAACGGAGTGCCTACGCTCATCTGTATTTATATAAATTTATCATATCAAGAAACCTAACGTAAATCACATTTCCAAAAAAAAGAAAACTTGCCAAACACAGTGCTTCTCCATCACTCCTTTCTCCGGCGCATGCCATAGAATTTGATTGATACCCTCTTACATTTGAGCATCTTGCATCATCAACGACTGTGATTGAGCCTTTTCGTAAATCATTAGTTT
Source organism: Pseudococcus longispinus (assembly GCA_900064475.1). Classification (NCBI taxonomy): domain Eukaryota; kingdom Metazoa; phylum Arthropoda; class Insecta; order Hemiptera; family Pseudococcidae; genus Pseudococcus; species Pseudococcus longispinus. The sequence continues at coordinate 9,178 of FIZU01018672.1, read as the reverse complement.
GCCCATTCGCTGCGAATTTACAAAATTGCCTTGTAAGTACATACGAGTGCTTCAAGATGTTACGTGAAAAAAAAACATACATGAATTTTGACTGTATGCAAGGGGGTAGTTCATTTTGAGTTGAAAACCTCTCATAAAATAATGTTAGCTTCCTATTTCAAAGGGTAGTGAAGCTAAGGACACTCAATGTTATCACTTTTGAAAAATATGAGGATCGAGAGTTGGCCATTCCACAATGAAAGATTTCCCATTTTTTAATCTGTGTTTGCATCAATAGGGCTCATCTAGGTTCAGTTTTAGTATCAAGTGGAGGGTATTTTGTTGTTCTGCATCATAAAAATCACAATCTTTCAGAAATATGTTTTTTTTTTCAAATTCCTGATGGGTCGCATCAAGCGGGACCAATTTTAATGATCTAGGGAGCTGAGGAATTTTTCTTTTTTTACTCCACCCATACATACAAACTACAAGAGTTACCTATAAAAACAGTAGAGTAGGTAGGATTCGTACTTACAAAGTGTACTGGTTCCCCAACTGGTAATTCTCAGGTTGCTATTAATTTGATTGTAGTTCGATGTGTAAACACAGGCTGGCCTTATATACGAGTTAAAACCTACAGACGTTTTCAGTTTGTAAAGTGCAATGCTATGGCGAGGAAAATCGTAATCTGGATGAAGATAGGTTCTCTCTACGTCAAACATTTGGTCATAGGTTTCACTTTTAACTGTTGACCTGCTTAAAGCACCCAAATGAACCCATTTGGCTTTCCTGTTAAATGACAAAACAGTTGTAGACTTTTAATACATATAGGCAAATGGCAAACAAGGAATTTAGGATGCACTCACCCTTTGTTATCAGTTTCACAATAAGCATTGCTCAAAACAAATCGTTCACTGATTAATGATCCGACGCAAGTCCAATACGTTCGCTCTTCGTCACTTTCACATCCAATGTAAGCCTGTTGGAAGGGGAAAAAAATTACAAAACTTCATTGAAACATTGAATTTCTGAATTTGTAACTCACAATGTGAGGATATTCTTTTGCTAAAGCTGATCGTCTTGTTCCTCGTGGCGGTGTATCATTAACACAATCTGTTGCATATCTTGAATATCTTTCACAGTCTACATGGTTACATTAAACATCAGCAATTTTCATCCAAGCATCTAGTCTAATTTATTTAAATATTTTCAAACGCATACATGATGAAGCTATTTCTGCAGGAGTTTGGGCGATTGCTGGTTTATTGGGTTCTTTTGTGACAGGTACATAAGATACTTCTTGTGTATTCTACAAGTAACAAAATCTGATTGTAGAAATGAAATCACTCATGACATTATGTAAAAACATTTCAATGTTTACCTGAGACGAAGAAGATGTTGGCCAAACAATTCCTTGAATCCATTCTAGATAGTACGCTACTTTTGTGAACTGCTGTGGTTCTACACTTCCAGGATTCTGGCACGATTGGGGAAGTTTTAGACGACCATACCACATCGCATATATTGACCACATACATGATGTATTTCCAGTTGAGTAAAGCAATGGGCTGCCTGTAGTCGTCTGCATTCATAAAAATTTGAATAGGTACGGGTATATTTTTTCATATATCTAACCAGGAGAACTTACCAGGCATAGCGCTTCGCCATCTGTTTCATCTCCAGCACATGCCATGGAGTTTGAATCATAGTTTCTGATATTTGAACATTCTTCATCATCGACTACAGTGATTGTTCCTTTTCGTAAGTCTTTTGTTTCACCACTTGCTGTAAAATTACAAAATTTAATAGTAAAATTCAATGGAAATCAAATTGAAACAGTTAGTCACAACTTACGAAGTCCAGGAGTACCCCAACTGCTCATTCTGAGTTGGCTATACTTTTTAACAAATTGCCACGTAGAAAGACATGCCGGCCTTATATATGAGGTGAACGTCACAGCTCTTTTCAACTTGTAAAGCGCAATACTATTGCGAGGAAATGCATAATTCGGATGTATGTAGCCTCTCTCTATATCATATATTTGAGCTTGGTTCTCTTTCTTCACTGTGCTTGAAATTAAAGCACCTAGATGAGCCCATTTGGCAACCCTGTGGGAATAAAAATACATAAAAAGATGGCAGGCATGTTTCATGCGAATTTTACCCAGACAAAATTATATTTACCAACCCCTTTCCATTAATTTCACAATATGCAACACTCAAGACGAACCATTCACTTATTAATGATCCTTCACAAGTCCAATAAGTATTCACTTCATCACTCTCGCATCCGATATAAGCCTGTAGAGAAAAGTATCTGTCTATGAGTATAAATATTCAAACTTGCTAGGCATATCAAAACATTGAAATTCACGACTAACATGATGAGGATATTCTTTCAATAGAGCTGGTTTTCTGGTTCCACGCTGTGGCGCATCAGTAACACAGTCAGTTGCGTATTTTGAATATTCATCGCAGTCTGCATAGACGTATTATGAAAAAGAAGAAGATATAATATTTCATTAGTTGAAGATACACTATGATTATTTTGAAGTACTTGACTGAATGTATTGTGGATCACATACATGATGAAACTATTTCTGCGGAGGTTCTCGCAGGTCTTCGTGGTACAGGTTTATAAGATTCGGTAGACGCTTTTGGTGGTGGTTTAATAGTGGGAGGAATTGTAGTGGTGCTTGTTGGTGGTAATGTTGTGGTTGTAGGTGGTCTTGTGGTGGTTGTGGGTGGTTGTGTGGTGGTTGTTGGTGGTCTTGTGGTGGTTGTAGGTGGTCGAGTGGTGGTAGTAGGTGGTGTAGTGGTAGTTTCTGGAAGAACCTGAAACAAGTATATGCTTTAAGGATCTTCCTACAGGATCACAGATGACTTGAAGGAGGAAAAATATACTGGAATGCATAATTCTCCGTACAAAATTTCTAGAGATCTACAACCTTGACCCCCAAAATTGATTTTTAGGGCCATTTTGTACTAATTTATACCACAAATCTCAGAATTTATGCTCTGGTATTAAAAATTGAATTCAAGGGGTCCCAATTTTTTTCTTCCTACTTATGAGCAGGAATCAATAACATGCAAATCCTTTTTTCAATCCAAAATTCCAATTTGGGGACGGAGGCTCACTTCGTCATAAGTTGAAAAGAGAAAAAAACAAATTGGGATTTAGACAATTTAAAAATTCTGATTTGGGAGGCTGCGTTACAAAGTAGGGGAGCACAAATTTTGGAATTTGATGCGCTCTCACTCATGAAATTGTGAGTCCTCAGCAACTCATAAAGAAGGTATCAATTTTAACATACTGGTAATTTACAACATATTCTTTCTGTATCAGCATTGTCACCGTCGTAACCACAATATATAGCTTTTCTGGATTGGATGAGCACATCAGCTATGGAACAATGTTGCACCATGACACAATTGCTCACATTATAACTATTACATATAAGTTCTCCGGATGTTCCTAAAATAGAAGCAATCACATTTTATAGGTGATGAGATAGATGTCTAAATAAGTTCAAGAGTGACTTGCCAGCAGAAGTTTTCTGAGAAAGCGACGTCATTCTTTTTTCAACCTCATCACGTGATGATGTAATCCATTCGTAATAATCAGCCAGGTCTGTAAATGCTGCTATGGGAGTTACTGTGGGTTCTTTCAAGCTAACGATGCCTCTCAAGTAATAAAATATCTGCCTTTGAAAGCTCAGTTGGGGGAACAGAAAACCACCTCCGCTGTCTCCTTGAAGTACGGAAGGACCTGGACAAAAACCACGTAATTTATAGATATAAGTACTTGAGCATCTTTATCTCTTGATCACTCAAATTTTATTACATCAGTACATCATGCTCACCATTTTCTGCACCTGCACAGAATTTATCGAATGTTACATACTCTCTAAAACCATCTGGAACCGTTCTCAAGCAACGTTCTCGACTGATGAAAGATAAATTGGCAGTCAACAGCTTTTCACTGTATGTTCCACTTTCAACCCCAGTCAACCCCCATCCGGAAACCTTAGATAAAAAAAAATCATTCATTACTGAATAAGCCAGATTAGGCTTATTTGAGCTATCAGAAATCAGTGCATAGAATGGAAGGTTGAGTACTTTTCCCAGCGTATCTTCGGCAGGGTTTGTTTTCTGACTCAGTGCTATCCAATCGACGCAAGCTGGTAAAACTGAGGCACTTATTTCGATCTTTTCTTCTAAAATTAACATGGCTATATCAGCTGTGAATGAACTAGTGCGTCCGAAGTAACCCTTATCAGAAGCACGTATTTCTCTTATCTGAAAAGAAATGTAAATAACGTTTTGTCAATGCCATGATTTTACGATGAAGATAAAATGAAAAAGTATGTTAGAAGAGGCAGAGACAGTAGATCAAAGGTTCGCTGCTCTCCAAGCTTAAGAAACCATACCTTATAGACTTTTTGATAAGGATTATCTCTTGCTGTATAATTTCTGCTGACTTTGCTGACTACAACTTCGTAATTTCCGGGATTTTTATCAATAGTGTTGTTTACATCGAAGCAATGGGCAGCTAAAAAATAATTCATCATTAGTTCTTCTATCGCGTATAATTTCAGCTATTCTATTATTCCCAAATTCTGGGCGCACATTGCATTTTTATCCCTTACCAGATAAGACAATATACTGATGAATAATCGTCCCACCACAAAGTAGAACTGGTCTCGTATCATAAATAGCAACATGCCAAGGTGCATCACCATAGCGTTCTTCAACGCCACCAGAAATTCGTTCGCCAAATTCACCATTACCAGCAAGACGTTGTCCACCTTCATTATTGTTTTTATTTGAGGGCACAGGTATTTCTATATAGGATCGACCACATTCTGTAATACAAATGATCAACTTTTAAAAAGAATTTAAATTAAAACACGTATTTAGAGCTAGATGTATTCCGATGTAACCAAGTTTACCAGGAACACAGTAGAAAAGATGTTTATCCCATTTTCCATTCTGATTGCATGTTATTTCTATATAATCCGGAGGCACAACATCCGCATATCTGTGTAACTGTCTGCAAGTTGGCCGTACTTTGCTACCAGCAATCAGTGAGATTTCATCACAAGGGATTCTTTCTCCATTACGAGTGCATCTTAGATTAACATTGATAGGGTTCAGTTTGTCGCATCTTTCTGCAAAAATTTGTTGGAACAAGCATCTGTATTTCTGAAATATCACATTTTTACTTATGTAAAAAGAGGTAGATTAAGGAGGTAACTTACTGTAGCAGTTTGCAATCGGACCCCTCCAAACACCACTGAAGCAAACTGATGGTGGTGGTATTTCGTTTTCTGAGTAAAAGTTTGGCTTACATTGAACAATAGCGATGGTCATATTGGGTACAAATCCACTGCTTGGGTCACAATTGGATGGGCAGTTGTAGGAAATGGTCTTATCTAGAGATAATGCAGGTACAGTACACCAGTCGCTGTGTGAAAATGTACAAATAGTTGACGTTTCAGACTTTCTTTGGATATTCTTTTATTGTATGTAAACCAGTTCAGAAACTAATTCGATGTTGTATATTACCCAGGTGCTCTTTTGCTTCTTCTGTGTTCGCTTTTTATTGTTTCGCATTCTTCTATCTTCTCGTCGGATCCGTCAATACATTGTGCTCGGCCATCGCATTGGTATTCTTTATTTATGCAAGCTCCGTAATCGCATTGGAAGTATTGTTCATCACATCTTCAAGTAGAGTATCATGCGAATTCAGATTAGCAATTAGGTGGATTCTCCAGGGTTGAAATTCTAGTTGAGAATCAGGCTCAGTTTAAAGGAACTTATGGGGGTGTGTAGCACATGTGCCAGATCCATCGGGAGATCTCAATATGTAACAGCATATTTGATTCCTTCAGACTACAAAAAAGTGGATTTATGAAATCTGTTGGATTTTGTACTAATTTTGCATCAGTTTCTTAGAGCTTGCCAAAATTCACTCAGGAGACTGAAAATCTGAAATTTTGCACATGGGTTAAGTATATGAATGTGCCATATTGGGTGGGTCTCAGTCCTTCGCCACTGGTTGGCTACCGCGAGTTTGATACTTTTGACAATTTTATGAGCATCTGTTTTAATAGGTTAATATCCTAATGGATATTTCACAGTTGACCCTTGATGGTTCTGTTTGCCATTTTGCAAACTGTGAATCTGAGCCCGATTTCAATTGACCAATTACATTTTAATTTTATATTGTACTAACGATGTATTTCGACACTGGATGTATGTTTCATCAGAACCATCATCACAATCTTGTACTCCATCGCAAACAAAAGGTTGTGCTATGCAGTGACCATTTTCACAGCGGAACTCTTTGCTATATTTTTCACATACAAAAAAACATCAGAAAGATGGAAATTCCAATTCCAAGTCATAAAATGTGCTATTAAGTAGGTATCAGCATAATTTTTAAGCTTATAAAACTTACTCTGTACAGAAATCAATCGGCTTGTGTTGATGTTCTTGATTTAAAGCAACTTTGGAAGAATGTGAATCTGATAATACAACATGAGATTAGATTAAATAAAATTTACGTTTTGAGAAATTGAAACTGGTCATGTAATTAATTCACACGACAAACCACTATTGTAAAAATATTCTATCGGTTCTCATGGTCATGGATTTTTTAATCAAATATTACGTAATAAATAGAAACAAACTCACCAGAAAAGTATATATTGAGGTACAATAAGAACAAGTGAATACGCCAATTGGTAATCCATTTACTAATCATTTCCGTCGAGAAATTTTATCGGTGAAATTCAGAAATACATTTGTGTTCGAGTTTTTTGTAACATCCCGAAGAATTAAAAATTAGTAAAGCGGTAAATAAACGAATATATTTGCTAGAAAATCGCGATCGTCGTGAACTGATCTATCGTCACGACTGACTTGTTATTCAAAATTTCTGCCAACTGCTGAATGCGTTATTAAAATAATTTATAGTTTGTGTTTTTTTTTTTCATTATCTATTTATATTAAATTTTTAAGAGATGTAAAGAATTACGCGGTATCTGTTGAAGGCAAACTCTACTGACCGTTGTGTTGGCGTATCTATATACAAGTTTTTTTTTATGCACGTGATGCGGAGACGTACCTAATATTAAAATTATTTGTACTATGACACGCGAACTTGCCAGCTTGGCTTGCGCAGATGCACATACAACCGCGCTTCAGTATTGGTCTTTTTCAAATAGTAGGTAGGTACTTGATAAAAAAAAATATTCAACGGTGTGGGTGAGGGAAAGGTGAAGAAAAAGTAGTGTTGTTGACACCATGGAATAAATTTTTTAAACCTGAATCCGCAGCATATTTGACAAATGTATGTAAGCAGTTGATAAGTTGGTAATATGGGTACTTGGGAAAATCCAAGATAAAACCACGCCCCTTTTTTTATTTCGAAGTGAATGTAAAATCTACCTACATTCTGATAAATTTTTAGCATAGGATATGCTTTTACTATGAGTAATCCCGCGAAAAACCTGACGAAATTTCCTCGCGGAATTCTTCGACGATGATTCTTAAGACATTTTGTCAGATTTTTTTGGACTTAAATTTGGACAATTTCTAAAAAGTAAAATGCATTTTTGGACTTGGAAAAATTCAATTTTATGGACTTGAAAAATTTCAAGAAAATTTGACCTGAATATGTCTGTGGACAATCTGAAAATTTTGTCCATTTTTTGGTTCTGTAACACTAAATTCTATCAAGGAATTCCTTGTCGATAACTTTCAGACATTTTGTCAGACTTTTTTGGTTTTAGAAAATTTTTAAGAACTCAAATTAATTTTTGGACTTGAAAAGTTTCAAATTTATGGACTTGAAAAATTTCCAGAAAGTTCAAATTAGACATTTTGTCAAACAGTTTTTTACCCGAGGCTGCCTTTTAAATATTTTGTTGGACTTTCTTGAATTTGGAAAAATTTTCATATTTCTAATAACTTTTTGTACTTGGAATTGGATTTTTAAAATTTTGACATGGATATGTCTTATGGCGGGATCAATCCTAAAATTTGGTCCATTTTTTGTGTCGGTAAACACCGTCACAAAATTCTTTGGCGATACTTGAAAAATTTTCAGATTTCCATTGCTTTTTGAACTTTGAAAATTTCAGAGATAATGCTGAGTTTCAAAGATTTTGTCAGATAAACAATTCAGATTTTTTTAACTTGATAATTTTTTTTCAGACATTGTCAGACTTTTTTGTACTTGGAAAAATGTTCAGATTTCAACTGACTTTTTGTACTTGAAATATTTCCGAAAATGGCTGGGACTTTTCGTTAAACTTTTGAAAAACTTATAAATTTTAAAAAGACATCCATGTACGAATATGTCTGCTTGAAGAGTGGATCTATATTTCTCTACCAAATCTCTTCAATCTAGATCTTTAGAAAATCTCAATCTCTTCAAAATCCTAATCTCTAGAAATCTCTAGAAAATCTCAATCTCCAGAAATTTCTAGAAAATCTCAATCTCCAGAAATTTCTAGAAAATCTCAATTTTCTTTTCAGAGTCTTGGTTAGATTTTTTTGTCTATTTTTTCTTATCCCTGTAAAAACCGTCACAAAATTCCTTAAAAATGACTTTTAGACATTTTGTCAGACACTTCAGGACTTGAAATTTTTTTAGATTTCAACTGATTTATAAACTTCGAAAATGTCAGAGATAATTCCAACTTTTCGACATTTTGTCAGGTATACAATTCAAATTTTTTCAACTTGAAAGCTGACTTTTTCTACTTGGAATTGGATTTTGAAAATTAAAAAAAAAAATCCATTGAGAAATTCATTTTGCTTGACTTTTTTCAACTTTGAAACTTTTTCAAAATTCGAATGACTTACTAGACTTGCAAAATTTCAAATATCACGACTTTATGGACTCGAAAAATTCAATGAGCAAAGGTGTATCCTATGTTTTATAGTTTCATGAGTAGAATGGAAATTCTGGGGACTATTTGTTAGACATGTGAAAACTTATGAATTTAAAAAGACATATCCATGTAATGTACCAATTTGTCCGCTCGAAGGGTGGATCTATTTTGTTATCTATTCAGAATTTTGTAGTTACCATCGCGGATCTCAGGAGGGTTTGCGGATCTCAAAAGAGGGCGCGGATCTCAAAAGGGGGTGCGGATCTCAAAAGGGGGTGCGGATCTCAAAAGGGG
>FIZU01018662.1:0-24697 GCA_900064475.1 Pseudococcus longispinus | reverse complement strand
TTTCTGATCGAAAATTTTTTTTCTTGAAATATATCATTAATGACACCAAAATACACCATCAACCAGCATTTGGACCAAATTCATTCGTTTTCCCCCTTTTTTCCAAAAATACCCAAACGACGCTATTTTGGGAACTTTCAACCTCTTCAAGATGACCTAGGAGCCTAAAATCTGGTCTAGTCTTGTTTCAAGTTGATATCTCTCATATACTACAATTTCAGCAGAACCGAGAAATTTTGATTTTTTAAAACTTATTTCATGTAAAATTTTACGAAGTCAAAAATACTTACTCAATTCTTGAAAAAAATCAAAATAAAATCAAAGTTGCTCAATTTTGCTGAAATTGCAGTATATGAGAGATATCCACTTGAAACAAGTCCAGACGTGATTTTTAGGCCCCTAGATCATCTGGAAGAGGTTGTAGGTCCTCAAAATGGCGTCATTCGAGTATTTTTTCAAAAGAAAATTGGAAAAAAGTGAAAAAGTAACGAATTTGGTCCAAATGCAAGTTGGTGATGTGTTTTGGTGTCAATAAGGATATATTTCAAGAAAAAAATTTTCGACCAGAAATGACCCATTTAAGGGGGAAAAATGGAAGAAAAAATTGATTTTTGGCATTTTGACCTTGAAAAAGTTCTCGAAATTCTTTTCAAAAAATTCCAAAAATCATTCTTGATACTATGTACCATCCTTGCAATTTTAAAAAAATTCGGTTAAAAACTGCCAAACTTAGAATTTTTTAACGAAAATTTATGCAAACCTCAGCTTTTTATCTTGTTCAAATCAAAAGTTATACGAGGTTAATTTTAAGTAAGAGACATAAAAATTTTTTTTTTGAGTAAATTTTAAAATTTGAGGAGAAAAGTCATTTTTTATGTATTTTTAAAGAAATAATCACGTATAAATTTTGATTCGAACAAGATAGAAAGTTGGAGTTTGCATCATTGGAAAGAGTATGCTTTTTTACGCAAATTTAGTTCATAATAATGGTAGGTTAATATGAGAAAATTTTCTAAATTTCAATAAAATTGAGAAAAATTGAAATTTTTCTTGCGTTTCTTCGAATATTTTATTAGCTATTGGAATTTTCTGATCAACTTACCCGAGAACCTTTTGAATGAAAAAAAAAACTAGAACGAATGAATGTCGCAAACCGCAACCCTCTACCTATCATAGTAAAATTTTTATGACAAATCAAAAATAATGAACAAAATTTCAGCAAAAAAAATTCGAATGAGCATAATTTTGTCCCTTCAATTCCGAGGGTAGGCAAACATATGTACTTGGGCTCAGGATGGGTTGCCTACTTACCAGTTGGAAGGCGGCCACTCTTGACTGGGACACCCTGTATATGTCAAGATTTTTTTGTCAGGTCTGAAACAACATGCAGATATTACACTTTGAAGTCATAAAACTCAGATTTTAGTACGAAAGAAAATTCGAAAAAAATTTGAAAAATTTCCAGAGACGACCCTTGGTATGGTCTATCATCCCTGCGAGTTTGAAAAAATTCTGTTGGGAATTTCAGAATACAGAAATTTAGAAAGGCGTTAGACTTGGAATGAATCTGTTTGCGCAGTTTTAAAGAGAGTCAAAAGTAGATGAAAACTCAAATAAAAAATTTTGAAAGTTCAAAGTTCAGGTTTTTTTCAAACGGCTCAAATTTTCAAAAAATTTTCACTTCTTTGAGCTACCATTTAAAAATTTGTAAAAATTCGTGGCGATACATTTTTCTATGCTACTTACACCTAACGATGCTTTCTCAATGCCCTATGGGGTTCAGGGGCCACCCAAATTTTTGTCAAATTTCAACCAAAAAAATTCCAGTCATGTGACATATCGTTAGATATGTTTTCAATGGTGCTGATCACAAATATCAACTTGGTTTTTCGATCCGACCCCCCAGTTTTCCAAACTGAGCCCCCAATTTCGAAAAAAATGAAAAAATCATGTCGCATATGATTTGTTAGGTTTTCAGGGTCGCTGATCTCAAATATCGACTCAGTTTTCAATTTCCAACACACTATGCCCCAACACCCCTTTTCTACAAAATTTTTGGGTCTTGCGGGGGAATTTGGGATACAGTGGGGGTGGAAATGAAGAACTTAGTCGATATTTGAAATCAGCAACACTGAAAACCTAACAAACCATATGCGACGCGACGTGACGTTTTCATTTTTTTTTAAATGGAGGGGGGCTCAGTATGAAGGACCGGGGGATTGGATCAAAAAAATAAGTTGATATTCGTAATCAGTACTATTGAAAATATAACAAACGATACGTCACATAAGCGACATTTTTTACCCAAAACAGACCAGAATTCTGTCTGGAAAAACCATAGCCTCTCAGTTAAACTATTAATGACGTCATCGAGCCCTCAACACAATATAGTTCAACTTGAACTAGGTGTAATAATTGGCAAAAGGTAAAGTACACATACATAAATGTAGGTTTATGTAACATGTACGTGGTACACGATACCCAACTGTTATCGATTAATTATTTAATCTATGTAATTGGAACGAAATGTTAACGAAATCAACATAGGTAAGTTAACAACAACAGATCAGACCAGGCCATAATTTGGCATCCATTGACACTTTACAGTCATCGTCATAACCTATTCTATTGTATCGAGTTACCGAGTATTTATTTGATACAAATGAACATATCAGCAATAACGAACAGAACTCATTCAAGATGAAAACTTAATACATTTGAAGCACCAGATCAGTGTATTAAAAAAATGATTCAACATTATGATTGTGTTCTTCGTTCGATGAGAAAATAACAATATCCAACATATGTACATTGTATTGCCATACACCCATAGCTCATCGTTCGCAATGATGATTAAAAAAGATAATCATCGAACGCCCGACTGCGCGAATAATTACGAAATATTGCTTATCACATGTCGTACATAATATTTCACGGTTTTTCATACAAGGAATGCAGTATGTCAAGAAATTACTAACGACAAAATTTAATCACAGTACATTAACTATAGGTACGTATGTTTTTTAAACCTCATGCAACACTCGTCCATTATAAAAAATTCAAATAAACCAAGTTTTTTGATTTATTTTCATAAACATTCGTATAGCTGTATTTATCCCTTCACGAAAAGAAGACAGATCGAAAGGAAAAAAACATCATGTAATTACTGTTATTACACTGTTTATTCTTCTAATTGGCGTACCGTGCGATATTTCACAAGGCAATTGTTTGGAATGTTAATTTTTAAGGAAATATTCGATTTGTGTGTCCTAAAAATACAATAAAAAAAAATTGTAAACAATATTCGCGTATCTGTGAGCGTCTGTAAAAGTGCTTCTCTGTCTTGTAATATAATTATCGATATTGATAAGAAATTATTTTACAATCGGTGCCGTTTTGTCGAAAATATGCCGATCGCAAAAACATGTAAAATATGATAACCTTCGTTAGAAGTGTACATACCTATTTCACATAGAGATAGGTATTTTTATATTCGTATCTCGTAGGTATATTTAAAAATGAAAAAAAAAATCAATTGGATCCGGATTACCTACGAATCGTGTGAGACTATAAACAAGTGTTTAATGCTATACTTATGTTTCAGCCCTGCCAGGTATATTCAATAAGTATCTACAGGTAAATTTAGCTACTCTAATCTTATCAGTAGGTATATAGTTTCACTTGCAGCTCTTTTATTGGTATCGAAATCGATGAAAAGTACAATACCTACATCTATCCGGATCTAGACCTACACACAAGACCATAAAAAAAGATAGGTACTTATCTATGATCGAAAAAATTCCCAACCAATTTTATCAACAAATCATTACTCAGCAAATTTAGCAATGATTTCACTACCTACTCATGTGACTGACCAAGTAAACAGTCAACTGATTGTTTGTTTTATATACATTTTCAAATGTTGCACTCGAATTAAGTATAATAACCATTGACTCTAGTACTTTTCCATTACGTAAGCTGGTTTTATCATTAAACTCGAATTTGTTTTCATCGAATCGCAAGTTTTTATGCTACGAATAACCACGAGTACTAGAAATGAAAAATTTCACACTTTTCACCTTTTACATAAGTTGGTATAAAGTGTGATAATTATAATTTCTAATTGGTTACCGAGGGTGTTTTCACTGGTTTCGATTGCCATTTCATTTCAACGACACATGAATATTTATTAACGGATTTCCTCTCTGCGAATTAAATTCTACGCGATAGAGTCAAATTGGTTCGACAATTGAACTAAGCAAGGCTATATCGTGGCGTGTAGGAGTAGGCTATAGTAAAATTACTTGATACGTGTAAGACGTGGTATGTGTTTTTTGATGTAATTTTCAAAGAAAATGTATCAAATTATAACTATATTTTGTATTCGTATTATCTGACGTTATCTACCACTTTGTAAAAGTCATTCGAATCGAATCACCTGTTGATTTCAGTTTTTCAAAAAAAAAAAAACAGCTCCTCAAATTCCACTTAAGGAGTGGTGCTATCGTGATATGAATTATGACAAACATGAAGGTGTATCAGATTGAATTAAAATAAAAATAAGTTCGATGAATGATTAAACGTAGTAGGTAATACGTACTTGTACATATTTAGATACCATAAGAATAAATAAGCGAATGTCAAGGGTAATCTAGTATTAGCTGTGTTTTCATATTCGTAGACCATTGTTCGATAACTATGTTTACTCATTATTTACCAACTTAATGGTTACTTTAACTACTTGAATTGGTATTGGAAAAGTTGATAGGGTTTTTACTTAATTCTTCTAGACGTAGGTACGGTACCTATAATTGATTTGACTGACGAATACGAAATAAATAAAGCTACAATCAGTGTCATCGTGTTGGTGTGAAATTGGTCAGTCTACAGAATTAGTTTGGATTCGACCTTTTCCAAATTTTACAAGTTTATTTAGACCATATTCTAAGAAAAATTTTAAGTAACGTGAAGGTAAATACCTACTGTTGAATTACAATTTCTTCAAAGAATTTTAAAATTATTTTTTATCTCAAATCATGATTTTTTCGTGTTCACTTTTCATTTATTAAGATCATGAATTTTTTGAAAAAACAAAATCTGGAGAAGCTGACACTTTTCCTACCCATGTTGGAAAGTTTTCTCAATTTTTCTAGTTTACCTAGGAATCATTTTCGGTTCCTGGATTCGGAAAAAAATTATAAATTTTAAAAAAATTCCTTCAATATTAGTAAAACTTTAATTTTCATTTTTCGGAACAACGTAGGTACCTAATTTGTAGAAAAAATCAACAATTTAAAGAAGTCACAGTTTTGAAAAGACTGTTGAAGTACTTAAATCAATTTTTGTAAAAGTTTCAAGAAGTAAAATTTAAAAAAAAAATCTTCTTTTTTTGAAAATGTTTTCAATTTTTGACAACATTAGGCATAAATTTTTAAAAGTTTTGAATTTGATTTTTTTTAAAGGTGTGGTGCGTGTAAGTGCAAGATTTTTACACCATTTTGAGAAAAAATTCACTTTTCGAAATCGTTTCAAAATTGCAAAAAGAAAATGTTCAATTCCAGAGAGAATTTTTAATTTTTGGGAAATCTTACCATTTGAATAAATTTTTAATTTTTTAAATGCTTATTTCAATTAGTTGTAAAAAAATTACAATTGATTTTAATTTTTTGAAAACAAAATTTTCATTTGTCCCTTTTAATTTGTAGAAAAAATCAACAAATTTTAAAGAAATAAAATTTTTGGAAATATTGTCAAAATATTTTGAACAAATCATCAATTTTGGAAAAACATTATTTTTTCTTCAATAGCTATACCTATAAAAAATTCAATTTTTAAATTTTCAAAAATTTTTTTGAAAATTAAAAATTTTTAAATTTTTGTAAAATTTTAATTCTTGAAAATTTTGAATTTGAAAACTGTTTTTATTTCAATTTTTGAAAACGTTTCGAAGTTACGAAAAAAAAAATCTTCAATTTTTAGGAACATTGGTTATTTCTAAAACTGCATTTTTTTTCAAATTTTAATTCCAGAAACTTTCGAATTTCATGGTTACAAATGTTTAAGTTGCAAAAAAATTCAATTTTCAATAAAAATTTTCAATATTTTCATTTTTGTACAAAATTTAAATTAAAAAAATCGATTTTTTGAATAATAAACATTCCATTTTTTTAGCCAAATTTCAAGTTTTGGAAAATCATTGATCATCTTTCAAGTGAATTTTCAATTTTTATGAATATTTTCAACGCCCAAAAAATGTTTAGTTTTTAAATTTTATAAAAAACTTCATTTTTTGAACATTTCATATTTCGAACAAAATTTAACAGTTTGAACAAAATTTTGATATTTCAACAATTTTTGCATTATTAGCAAAATTTTGTATGTTGAACAAAATGTTGCTTTTTAAACAAAATTTTGCATTTTGACCAAATTTTTGTACTTTGAACGAAATTTTGTATTTTGAACAAAATTTTGTATCTTGAACAAACTTTTGTATTTTGAACAAAATTTTGTATTTTAAACAAAATTTTGTATCTGGAACAAAATTTTGTATTTTGTATTTTGAACAAAATTTTGTATTTTGTATTTTGAACAAAATTTTGTATTTTGTATTTTGAACAAAATTTTATTTTTTTTTTAAATAATAAAATTTTATTTTTTGAACAAAACTTTGTATCTTGAACAAAATTTTGTATTTTGAACAAAATGTTGTATTTTGAACAAAATTTTGTATTTTGAACAAAATTTCATTTTTTTAAATAATAAAATTTAATTTTTTGAACAAAGTTTAATTTTTTGACCAAAATTTTATTTTTTGAACAAAATTTTGTTTTTTGAACAAAATTTTGTATTTTGAACAAAATTTTATTTTCTGAACAAAATTTCCGTGTTTGAACAAAGTTTAATTTTTTAATTAATAAAAGTTCATTTTCTGAGCCAAATTCCAAGTTTTGGAAAAAATTCCATTTAGTGAACAAAATTTCATTTTTCGAACACTGATTTTTTTATCATAAAATTTCCCAATTTTTTTCAAAAATCATTCAAGAATTCTCTGTGATTTGAACCACATAGAATTAGGCAAGTGCCTTTTGTGTTCTTTAATTTCAATTCATTCATTTTTTTCAAATACATGATACGTATACCAAGATAGGTACGTTAGCTATCTACAAGTAGGCTGCTGGTATAATACGATTTTTTAAAGAAATGATATTTCATTCTAAATCATTTTTATTTATCAAAATTATGAATTTTTTCATAACTTCCTAATTAATTTACGATTATGAAAACATGTAATCTTTAGGTATCGTGAGACCTTCCATTCAAAATCATGATTTCTTCAAAAATGGATTCTCAAGTTGAAAATTTTGAGCAGGTAATTTGTAACTTTTAATTTCAAATTATGGGTTATTCAAGATTTTCAAATCAAATGAATTTTTAATATCTACCTTTTGAATGAAATTATTCATGACAAAAGATACAAACACGTAATGATGGAAAATTTTGGTTGAAAATCGTGACTTGCTGACTTATTTGACTTTTAATTTAAAATTTTGTCTTGTTCAACTTTGAAATCAAAGAGTTGGAATTTTTGTGATTTCGGATCCCAAAAATGATGAAAAAAACTTATTTCTGAGTCAGAACTGGGATTAAATTTTAATTTAAAATTTTGAGATGTTTTTGAATTTGGAATCAAAATAATGTCGGTCTTTTTATTTTTCGATCAAAATAATGATTCTAAATATTGCTCAAAAATTGTGGTTGTTTTCTGACTTCGATGTTAAATTTTGATTTTTCAAACTTTGAAATCTGATTATTATAATTTTTGTGATTTATAAATAAAAATATTTGATGTTATTAAAAAAATTATTTTAAATTCAAAAATCGTGACTAGATTTTGACTTTTGATTTCAAAATTGAGAATTTTTTCAACTTTAGCATCAAAAATCAACAGCAATTTTGACACCTTTTTGATCAAAATAATGATCAAAACATGTTGGTCAAAAATCATGATTCATGACTCATTTGTTCGAAGTGATCGAGACGTTATTTCAATGAATAACAAATGCCTAAACTTTTGGAATTGCAAAAAAGTGCAGAACTGTGCCCTAGAATAAGTAAACCTTGATTCCATTTGAGACAAAAAAATTAATCAACCGATTAAAGAGAGAGCTACAATTAGAAAGAGAAAAATGAAGGGATTGGGAGAAGGCATACAAGCCACTAGGGCAACGACACAGTAAGCTGTACCCGCTGCAATAATTAATACCTGGCGAATAATAATTAAGCTAATTTAAATTTCTACCTGCATACAACACATATCGAAACGTGTTATATTTAAAATCGACAAGCGGACAGGCCGCAGCCGCGGGTACAGTACGGTCCGTACGTGTAACAAATACCTAATTAAAAGTAGGCACTGTACCTTACTTATAAAACCTAAACTGTGTATGCAGAATGCACCATTCATATAAAAGCATTTTAAGGTAAGCCAGGTACCGCGAACGTATTAAAATTGCATAACAAGTTCGCCCTTCAAAAAAAGTGCAACTTTCTTTTACGGTTTCACGGTTCGTAAAACTTTATTCTTTTTGTTGAACCGAGAAGCCGAACTGCTGATTAAAATAATACACGAAGACTCGACCACTTTACCTTGCCCCGTCTGATATTATAATTCTTGCTATTTTTTCATTGGTATGGCAAAAGTGGCGTGAATTATACACTTTGATAAACTTTTTATCAAATTTAACGCGATAAAAGAAACGTTATTTTCAACGAATTGGGAAAAATCACGCGATAATACTCACTTGTACATGTTACTTACCATTTTGTCGGCCTCGTCACGTTTTACCAATAAATCCAACTTGTGAAAGTGAAAAAGCTAAAACTTAAGAGTTGAAAATGATTTGGGTTGTTTTATCAGTGAAATGGAAATTGGCTTCGTATACTTATTGATGGGTTATAATTTCTAATAAATTAATTTTTGAAAAAATTACCTAATGTTGGAAAGTTTACCCATTTTTGAATATTTCTAAATTCAGTACATAAAAATGTCGAGATTTCGAAAAAAACTGTAGATTTTTTGGAAATGCCTTCAATATTTGTAAAGTTTCAAAATTAGAAATTTCAACTTTCAATTTGTGGAAAAATTTTTTTAAATAGATGAAATTTTTGGAAAAACTGTCGAACATTACTTTTTGCAAATATTTTCAATTTTCATAAAAACTTCAACGAGTTCATCAATTATGAAAAAATCATTTTTTGAAAACGAGTAGTTTTTGTAAAACTTGATAATATGTGTAAAATTTCAAATCCCAAACGTTCTGAGTTTGGTAGGTATGCGGAAAAAAATCCAGTTTATAGAAAGATTTTAAATTTTTGGAAAATTTAGAAAATATTGATGAATAAATTTTCAATTTTGTAAACCAAATATTTCAAGGTTGCAGAACAGTTTTCATTTTCTGAACAAAATTCTATATTTTACACAAAATTTCATTTCTTGAACAAAATTTCATTTCTTGAACAAAATTTCATTTCTTGAACAAAATTTCATTTCTTGAACAAAATTTCAATTTTTGAACAAAATTTCATTTCTTGAACAAAATTTCATTTCTTGAACAAAATTTCATTTCTTGAACAAAATTTCATTTCTTGAACAAAATTTCAATTTTTGAATAAAATTTCAATATTTGAACAAAATTTTGATTTTTTAACAAAATTTCAATTTTTCTAACAAAATTTAAATTTTTTAACAAAATTTAAATTTTTTAACAGAATTTTGATTTTTGAACACATTATTATTTTTTAAACAAATTTTCAATGTTTGAAAAAGATGTCAGTTTTAAAACAAAATTTCAATTTTTTGAACAAATTTTTTTTTGAACAAAATTTCATTTTTTGTTTTTTTTGAACAAAATTTAATTTTTTGAACAACAATTCATTTTTGAGCCAAATTTCAAGTTTTAGAAAATCATCCATCTGTGAAATGAATTAAAAATTTTTATAAATATTTTCAACGTCCAAAATGTTCAGTTTTCACATTTTCTTGAATGTCTCTTTTTTAAACAAAATTACATTTTTTGTTTTTTTGAACAAAATTTCAAATTATCTAACAATTTTCAATTTTTGACAAAAATTTTAATTTTTGAACAAAATTTCAATTTTTGACAAATTTTTAATTTTTGAACAAAATTTCAATTTTTGAACAAAATTTTAATTTTTAAACAAAATTTTAATTTTTGAACAAATTTTAATTTTTAAACAAAATTTTAATTTTTGAACAAAATACCAATTTTTGAACAAAATACCAATTTTTGAACAAAATATCATTTTTAAAATTAATTTTCGATGTTTGAAAAAGATGTCAGTTTTAAAACAAAATTTCATGTTTTGAACAAAATTTCAATTTTTGAGCAACTTTTTTTTGAACGAAATTTCAATTTTTGAACAAAATTTCAATTTTTGAACAAAATTTCAATTTTTAAACAAAATTTTAATTTTTGAACAAAGTACCAAATTTTTGAACAAAATATCATTTTCAAAATTAATTTTCAATGTTTGAAAAAGATGTCAGTTTTAAAACAAAATTTCATGTTTTGAACAAAATTTCAATTTTTGAGCAACTTTTTTTTGAACAAAATTTCAATTTTTGAACAAAATTTCAATTTTTGAACAAATTTTAATTTTTGAACAAATTTTAATTTTTGAATAAAATATCATTTTTAAAATTAATTTTCAATGTTTGAAAAAAATGTCAGTTTTAAACAAAATTTCAATTTTTTGATCAAAATTTTAATGTGTCTACCAAAATTTTATGTTTTGAGCATAATTTCATGTTTTTATTAAGATTCCATGTTTTGAATAAAATTTCACTTTTTGAACAAGTCATCAATTTTGAATAAAAATGTTTCATTTTTTGAACAATATTTTCACTGTTTGAAAATATTTTCAAGTTTTGTAAAAGGATCGAACTTCTGAATGAACTTTTAATTTTTGTGAATATTTTCAACATCCTAGAAAAGTTTATTTCTTGAATTTTTGAAATTTTCTGTTTTTAAATTTTTGAAAACGTCTTCATTTGTTTGGAAGTTTTTGTAAAAACTGTTTTTTTTTTTAAATGGCAAAATTTCTCTTTTTTTTTAAATCGCTTTTTTTCAGAGTACTTAGCAACTTGGCCCACATTTTAATCATTATAATGTTTTCCTAATATCCATTTTCCAAATTTAATTCTCAAACACCTTTTTGAATGCTCAAATAATGAAATTCTATCTCGTACCTACCTACCTGTTTGGGTTCAACACATAAGGTACCCCTTTTTCAATATTCTAAACCCATAAACCAACACATTACCCAATTAAAATGAAACACAAGAATACACTCGTAAAAGATGGATTTATTTTGAAAAAAAAATAATAGAAGAAAAAGAAAAGGCAGAGAGACAGAGAAAACGAAAAACAGTGGCACAAACTTAAAACCTAAACGTTTGAACATGGTAAAATTTGAATTTACGTATAAACATTTAATTTGATTAAATGATACGATATTGAAATAAATAACAAGGTGTACATTTACAATCGTACATATAAATATACGAGAACAACCTTAAATTTAAAACACGATAATAAAACGAGGCAAGGAAAATGAAAATTTTCGCAATACCATATTACAAATTATATCGACCGAATTATTCGAAAAAACGTACCTCGGCATACTTAGATGCTCTATTATTATTACACATTCTGACTATAATACGTTATATAGCTGGGTATACGTAGACATAGGTACCCTATATTTTTCATCATGATTTTATTCCAACCATTGCGGGGTTATTTTCGTACATTCGGCCATTAAAAAAAAAAGAACAAAAGAAAATAAATATCGTACGTATATAAAATGATAAAAATGATGAAATCAAATGCGTCAAATGTTTCTTTTTACTCGACTGTGTCGATGTTTTGGTAGGTATGTGATAAAAAAAGATGGATGATGGGCGGGGGGAGGGAGGGTAACACCGATAAATTATAAAGAGTCGGTTAAACTTGAAAAATTACTTCCATATATCACATTCACGTTTCCAAAATGTAATAACATTACATCATGTTGTACTAAATGTAAAATAGGTAGGGTGGTAATTGTAGGTAGGTATTCACAATCATTCGTATAATTTTTTTTTTAAAAAAACTGGGTTATCTGATAACAGGTACATAACTATACAAATACATACAGTAAAACGAAAGAAAAAAATAAATCAAATCATTTTAAATTCAAAATTACAAAAAAACACAAAAAAGAAGAAATAAAAGCAAAATTGTTAAAATCATAAACACACGATAAAACAAAGAAATTATTTTTTCGCCGCGAATTCGTATTATTAATGACGATGAAGATGATGTGTGAAAATGAAAGACAGACGATGGGCAAAGGGTGCCGCCGGTACACGACGCCATTTTAGTCAATTAGCAATGTACCCAGTTCAATTTATTTCTTAATTTAGGCAGGTATCGACCTATCGAGAATAACACCAATTATCATCGCACTATCGCGTATTCTTTTACATGGTTTGATAATCGTTAACAAACACAAACGATTAGAGACTCCGCAGTCTGGATTGAAGTAAATTGAGGGGAAAAATGATAAAAATACCTAATAATTAGTCGATATAAATTAAACACTCGGAAAAACGGTAACTTTAGAATAAAGAAAAGAATTACGCTGTGCTGATGAAAAAAAGGGTAACTACCTATTTACATGTGATAACAGTTGATTTCAATTCGAATAGTAACTTTTTGTTGTTTTTTGTAGCCATTTTTTTTTCGAAAATTTATTCATAATTTTTTAATCAACGATATGTTTGTATTGATCCCCCCTCCGAAAATTCTGACTCGAACGGCTCCAAACTACATAAAGTAAAGCGCATGCGCCAATTAAAACGCGCATGTGCAAAGCTAAACCGCGCATGCGCAGAAAGAAACGCGCATGCGCTACTAATATGCGCGGTAACAAAAACATTCACGCATTTAATTCAATTTTGCAACGATTTTTCGACCGATTTGATATTTTCAAGGGATTTTAAGGTTATCATTGCCGAATGAGAAATGTACGTGGTTTTACGAGACATTATAACCTCTGTTCAACACCAATTCCCGCAATGATTTGATATCTGCAGTCTTTTTTTGAAAATATAAATTTTATTGACTGTAAATAGATTTTATATCGAAAATTTTTTTCATTTTTTCCACCACAGATGAAAATCCCAAGTTGTTTATGAAACGAATACAGAAAAAGGAAAAGGGATAAAGGTACGTAAATTCGATTTCCCGCAATTCCAAACTATTCGCGAAAGAAGGCCGTACACGGAGGTATGTTTTTGAAAAAAAATATTACACACGAAACATATTGTTCTCGAACTTTCGCTCATTTCGTCGTTCAAATAGAGAAAATACTCGCTGCGCTGTCTCGTCAACGAACTGTAAGCTTTCCATTATTCATTTTTTTTTTACGCACTTTCAATTTTTCAAATCAACTACGTCAATACCAGTACCTACATAAACATCGAGAATTTAAGGGGGAAAAACATTTCTAATCTGCCTTCTTTCTCGAGTTTGAAAATTTCATATTGAGACCGTAGTAACTCGCTAGGTATAAAAAATCCGAGTCCAACAGTCAACTAGGAATGTTGTTAAAAATTTGTCATTTCCAAAAATGATAATAAAAATATTAAAAAAATTGATAGAATAAAAAATGAAAACAAAACTTAATAATTTACGAATAAATATCTAAGCAAAAGTAAACTATCATTTTTTTGATTATTTAAGCAAGTTATTGAAAAAAAAGCAACGAACAAGCTGTTTTGAGAAAGATCACGCTATCATAATTGGCACACGCACGCGATAAGATTTTATAAACAAAAAAATTAGGAAAAGTCCTAGTGAAAGTTACCAAACGCGATACAATGATAAATTTAGGATGCGATGTTATGCAGAGTCGGAGAAGGTGGCTCCTGGCGCATTCAGTACCTATCTGAAGGAGAGGCTAAAGATGTAGGTAGGGAAGTTGTGAGGTTTGTTGAAATGTTGAGAAGGTCGTGAATAAGTTTTCTTCACACTCTTCTCCTCAAATTATCAATTTCTATACTCAGTAAACACAATTTCCTTTGTAAATACCAAAATAATGATTCTAGCCAAACAATGCTCAATTCCCATCAAACAATTTGATTAAATGCCATGTCAAACTGTTAAAGAGGGGGTAAGTAGGGGGGAGGGAACCTGAAAAGTTGAAATATTCTTTGTATCATCACAAAAATGATTTTAGCCAAAAAGTGCTGTAGTCGAATTTTCATATCATTTCTCGTAGTCCAACTACAAATAAAAGAAGAGATTCTAAAATGGTTTTTCCTCCGTAACTCCTAAAATAATGATTTTAGCCAAAAAATGCTTTAGTTAAGTTTTATCCAAAATTATATTTCTCATCAACTAATCCGCTGAATCAAACGATTTGGACCCAATTTTGAAGGGTAATTGAATAAAGGAAAATAAAAGAAGATGAAGCTACAATTCACGGTCTACTTTTTGACATCTCAAAATTAAGCTTTTCTAAAGCTTGCAATTTGACCAAAAAAATGTTTTAATCGAGTTTTATACCTGATATCCCTCAACTTTACAAGAAAACGAGGAAAACGAATTAGAATGATTTGGCTTTTCCAAAAACCGAATGTAGTTTTTCCTTCGTATCTCCTAAAATAATGATTTTAGCCAAAAAATGCTTTAGTGAAGTTTTATTCAATGCCATATTTCCCATCAACTCGTCAATTGAATCATAAGACATTGACCTAATTTCAAAGGGGAATTGAGTAGAGATAAAAGGAAGAGGGGGACAAGTTACGATTTATCGATTAATTTTTTGACATCTCTAATAATTTTTTCCAATTCCCCCGAAAGTTTTATAGTTTGTAGGTATCCCTCAACTTCAAAGCAAAAAGAGGAAAACACTCAAAAGAAATTAGTTTTTCCATCATCTGAGTGCAGTTTTTCCTTCATATCTCCTAAAATAATGATTTTAGCCAAAAAATGCTTTAGTGAAGTTTTATCCAATGCCATATTTCCCATCAACTCGTCAATTGAATCATAAGACATTGGCCTAATTTCAAAGGGGAATTGAGTAGAGGTAAAAGGAAGAGGGGGACGAGTTACAATTTATCGATTAATTTTTTTACATCTCTAATAATTTTTTCCAATTTCCCCAAAAGTTTTATATTTCGTATCCCTCAACTTCAAAGCAAAAAGAGGAAAACACTCAAAAGAGATTAGATTTTTTCGTCATCTGAGTGCAGTTTTTCCTTCGTATCTCCTAAAATAATGATTTTAGCCAAAAATTGCTTTAATTAAATTTTTACTCGATGACATTCTGTATCAGCCTATCAAACGAAGTACACAACATTGACCTAATTTCAACTTGTGAAGGAGAGGAAAGGAGAATGCCGTTTGAATTTATAGCATTCCACGATAAAATTAGGTAGTGATTTTTTTAAAAAGATTCTCCAGTCTTTTGCTTTCCCGAATGCGTCCAGTAATGCACCCCCTCAAACAACATCACCAAATTTGGAATTTTTAAATGATTTTTCGAAAGCTTAATTATAATACCTAATTTTCTTATCGAATACCTACTACTCGAACCTACTTTCTTATACATAGGTATTAGGTACATTCATAAAATGTCTATTTACTTCATTGTAAATACATATAAAAGGATAAAGGAACAATTTTCAAAGGTTGGATAAATTCATTAAGTACAAATTAACGTTTCCTTAATTTCAAACGTACTAATTTTTGGACACGAAATCGATATCCCAACCAAACAAAATTTTTTAACGTATAAATGCAATTTCAACTCATTAAATAATCACGTTTTAATATCGATTTTCTCAAATAAAAGAGGGGGAAAAATCAAACAACTCATATAACCTACAAAGTAGGTACCTCAACAACAACAAAAAAAAGGAGCTACTTTGGCAACACTGAGGCCTTTTTTAAAAGCCTTTAACATCGAGATATTGTGCTAAACAAGTCCTTATACATACCAACTATCATAGTAAACATCATTACAATAGGTAGCCAGGTACATATAAATACAAGTATATAGGTAAAGGTACATACATTATAAACTACTACAAAACAAACAAACTAGATAATATTCCGCAACTACTCGTATGCATATTTTTTTCATTAACAAAAAGGTCGATAAATGACCATATTTTTTCATTTTTTTTTTTCAAATTATCAACTTATTAAATCTTACAATATGTATTTAAAAGGGAGGAAAATATAAACGCACGCGATCCCATGAAATAGATATTCTTTTAAAAGTAAAAACAAACGAACATTCTTAAACGATAAAATGATAAGTGAAATATTGACAATTTTTTTTCATAACTCTTCTTTTAATCATAGGAATGTATTACGTAGCACAACAATTACAAAATTCGTATAGCAAATCGAACCGGAAATAAGAAAGGAAAGCGTATATAAAATAAAAAAACATCAATATCTACCTACGAAGACGTGTGGATCAACTGAATATATAAGGGAGAAAATTGAAAGTTGATTCGTTGCAAAAGGTACGTACGTATGGCCTTTTTTTTTCTTTTAGAAAACCATTATTCGTAGGCTTATCTTGATAATATAATTCGTAATAAGGCGTAAAAACGATACAAATTATAATAAATATCATCGTAATTATGTAAAGTATCTACAAGTATTTGTAATTATTCAGTAGGTACCTATATTTATATATAAGAAATGAGTTGTGAAGGTGTCACAGCCAGTCACTTAAAAAGTTCACACGTTATCATTTATTATCATTATACATAATTATTACTACCGCTACGACGATCATCCGTATTTATCCCAAATGATGCCAATTTGAAATTTACCACCATTGGAGGGCTTACACACATATAAATGGAAACAGGAGGTAGACAGAGGGCGAAGAAATACGCATGTAGGTTTAGGGAACAAAAGGATCTGATCACTCGACGAGTTACTATGATAAAAATTTCAGTCGGACGTAGGCAATTTTGAAACAGAAATGAGACATGTGGTAAATTAGAGAGCCCATCGTAGCGGATCGACGACGACGCCATATACCCGGCCTCAAAACACCCTTATGGATACGATTTAGAGCCTAGGCAGTCTGCAAAGGAGGTGTGGACGGCGCCGAAGACACAGGCGACGAAGAAATGGACGACGACGACGATGTCGACGAAGCAGACGACGAAGACTTGGAGGAATTCGCAGCAGCGTTGGCATTCACATAACGATGGTTATTGGAAGGACGATGAGAAGAGCAGCAAGATGTCGTCATGATGGTATACGAATTGCAAGCGCATTGATGAGCGGATGGAGTTTGACCCGGAGACGTAATGAGTTGCGGGGTGAAATAAAGACCTGCGGTGGCTGCTGCGTTGGCGAAATACAAAGGTCCGTAGTATTTGGACATCGGGTACATGATTTGATAAGCGAGTTCGTCGATCAGCGCGAGAGTCTGGCGTCTTTCGTGACCCATCAAGCAGACGGTCGAGTCGTCGACGACGTTCCTCAGCAGGATAAGGTACTGGTACTTGAGGACTTCTTCTTCGGGCCCGATGAAGTGGTTCCAAAGGTAGTTTTCGAGCTTGGAGCGTTGCTGGTTGATATCAGAGAAGTCGATGAAAAACCTCGAGCACATGTACCTCTCGAGCATCTTGATTCTGTCCGGATACGCGGGTTTGTACCGGCGTACCAGCAAATGGCAATACTTTAGAAGGCCTCCGCCTCGGATTTCCTCCGGGTTACGCGTAGCTATCAGTTTTTTCTGTAGGTGGTACAGGGCTTCGTGAAAATCACCGTATACCGATTCGCCGACCACGGTGGGGTAGAAATTCTCACTGATGGCGAGCTGGCTACATTTGTAAAATAACAGCAACGAGTCTAGGATTATTTGGAACGAGTCTACCGAGAATTCGAAAGGTCTTTTCATCGAATCGACGAATTTCAGTTCGACATTTTTGTGGCCCCGCGAATTGCCCAGACTGATCAGCGACCAGCAGTCGCCATCTTGGTTGACTTTGACCAGTTTCGAAACGTACGCCTGAAACAGAAGGTAAGAAAGCGAATTCCAAAAAACCGTCGTGGTCCATAGTGAAGATATTATATACCCATATAATGGTAGATTTTTCAGAGATGATATATTGGTACTTTTTATGACGGTAAAGAGACAAAATATACGAGACGGCGAGCAAAATAACAATTTGAATAATTTTACAAATGTTGAACCCCAAAATTTTCAACATTGGCATCTGTTCTCATTCCCTGGTTTTCTCTGAATTTGCTCTTTAAAAAATCTCACAACTTCATTCGACCGAAATAAATGTACAAATGAAACTTTTTTCTTACGAATGATCCAAAATCTTCCCAGACCTGGAATAACCATCTTTCTTTACTACCCCACCATAGACAAATATAAATTATTTTACGCGAGCGTATTGTTGGACCAACTTTCAGAAATTTTTGGTACCTGGCGCATGGCGTTATTGGCTCCATTCCCTTTTATTTGTTTCTATTTCAGAAGTGTTTTTTTGGCTGAATTTCATGCCTATTTTGATGGATCATTGTCGAAATCGAATTTTAAAACGTGTAAATTTTTATTCGTTTCTCTAATTTACAAAGTAGGGTCAAAAGAAAAAATGCTTAATCGGAAAAATGTTTCAAAATGAGTCATTTAAAATTTCTAAAATACCTAAACTGGTTAAATATTTCGTTCTTTTCACTTGGAAGAATTCGAGTTCGAGATTTCAAATGATTTTTTCAATTGCATTGAAAATAACAGATTTTTGAATTCATTTGAAATTACGAAAAAATTGGAAATCTCACGTGTAGATATGTCATCAAGCATCGAGGCCCAAAAATTTTCAAATTTAAATTCTCGATGATTTTTATAAAAATTTCAACAATTTTTACAATTTTTGTTGATGATCTGTGATTTTTTGACCACTTCTGCTATATTTTTACCCATTTGTATCACAATTTTAAAAGATTTCACAAGATTTTCAACAATTTCAATGGTTTTTTGACCATTTTTACATTATTTTTTACAATTTTTCTGGACGATTTCAGTATTTTTACGAAATTTAAAGTTGATACAGGTATTTCAATTTCAATGGAAAAATTATCAACAAATTTTATCAAAATGCCAAAAAATTTGAATAAATCAAAGAAATTGTGATTTTTTTCTGTTCTAAATATTGAAAATTTTTGGCCTCGATGTTTGACTATGCATTTTACTTACACATAAAAAAAAACATTTTCCAAAAAAATTGTCAAAATCAATGCATTGGTATAGGGTGACAAAATTTCACTTCTAATTTCCAAAAAAGTTTTAAAAATGTCGAAAAGTGACGTGTATTTTGATGAAATGACAAAATCTTAATTTTCTGTCCAAATTGGAAATTAAAAAAAAAATTCAAAATTTTCGACATGGGAAATTTTTAAAAATATCCCTTATTTTATCGAAATAAGTGAATATATTGCGCCCCACCGAAGCGAGGGCGAAAAGTTTTGCACAAAATGATATTTAAATACTTAAATTTCATCATTTTTTTCAACTATTCGGTCATCAAGGGGGCCCAGACCCTCCCTCCCCCCTCCTAAATACGCCACTGGAACGTACTGTCAAAAAAAGTTTTAAGAATGTTTTCAGTGTTAAAAAAATTACAAAATTTTGATTTTTCTCCCAATTTGAAAATTGTTTCCAAAAAATTTTGAAAAATATAAAAAATGACATTTCAAATTTCTTTTATGCTCAAAATAAAAATTTTTTCAAAAATGACAAAATGATTTTCCTCCAAATTTGAAAAATATCAAAAATGACAGAAATAGCAAAAATGGCATTTCAAATTTCTTCCATTCTCAAAACTGAAAATTTTTTCAAAAAAAGTTTTAAAAATGTTGAAAAGTGTTTAAAAAATGACAAAATTTTGATTTTTCCTCAAATTTGAAAATTTGTTTGAAAAATGACAAAAATAGCAAAAAATGGTATTTCAAATTTTTTTCAAAAATGTTATAAAATGGCAAAAATGACATTTTGATTTTTTCTGTCTTGAATTTGAAATTTTTCCAAAAAAGTTGAGAAACGTCAAAAAATTACGAAATTTTGATTTTTCCTGACTTTTGAAATCTTTTGCAAAAAAGTTTTTAAAATATCAAAAAGTGTTTAAGAAATGGCAAAAATTTGATTTTTCCGCGAATTTGAAAATTTGTTTGATGAATGTCAAAAATGGCAGAAATCGCAAAAATGACATTCTTCTATCCCAAAAATTTGAATTTTTTCAAAAAGTTCGTCAAAAATGTTGAGAAATGACAAAAAAAACAATTTTGATTTTTGCTGTTTTAAATTTGAAACTTTTTTAAAAAACTTTTAAAAACTTTTAAAATGGCAAAAACAACAAAAATCAAAAATTATTTTGTTCTATCCAAATTTGAAAAATTCTCCAAAAAAGTTGAAAAAATGTCAAAAAATGTCGAAAAATGATGATAAAAATTATAAAATTTTGATTTTTGTCCCAAATTTGAAATATTTTGCCAAAAAGTTTTTAAAACGTCAAGAAATGTCGAAAAAATGACAACATTGTAATACCTCCACAATTTGAAAATTTTTTTCAAATAGTTTGGA
This sequence comes from Pseudococcus longispinus, assembly GCA_900064475.1. Lineage (NCBI taxonomy): Eukaryota > Metazoa > Arthropoda > Insecta > Hemiptera > Pseudococcidae > Pseudococcus > Pseudococcus longispinus. The sequence continues at coordinate 4,000 of FIZU01018662.1, read as the reverse complement.
AAATATTTAAAATGCCAACAAAGCTTTTCCATCCCAAAATTGAAATTTTTTCAAAAAGAGTTCGTCAAAAATGACAAATTGACAAAAAAAGGCAAAAACTAAAAATTATTTTGTTAATCCCAAACTTGAAAATGTTAAAAAAATTACGAAATTTTGAACATTTTTGTACCTCGATTCTTCTTGACTTTTTGAAAAAAAGGTCAAAATCAGACGTTTGAGAGAGACTAGTTTGAGCTGATGAACTATTACAGAGGATTTTCAAAAATCTATTGTGCATAATTGTTCAAAAAGCCATGAAAATCGTCAAAAAAGATTTTCGACAGTTATCGTGTTTTTTTTACCATTTTCGCAACTTTTTTTAGGATTTACTGATTTTTGTGAAAATTAGACAATTTTCAGGATTTTTTTTGGCCATTTCTGCGTTGTATTTACTGATTTTTATGACAATTTCAACCATTTTTTTCAAGAAGTTGACGACAATTTTCATGATTGTTTGACAATTTTTACTATATTTTCCCTGATTTTTATGGAATTTTCGACCATTTCAACGATTTTTGCGATTTTTGATCGAATTGATCATATTTTAAGTGATTATGAAAATCTTAACAATTTTTACCTTGTTTGAAATAAATCACTTTTACAATCTGAAGTTTTTCAAGTCCAAGAAGTCATCCAAGATAACAAAATTTCGTAACGCAAAAAATTTTTTCGAATTTCAGCCACAAAAACACAAGATTATTAAAAATGTCTGAAACTCGCTGTTTGATAAATCTCATAATTTCAGTCGGTTTTACTACGTATCAGTAGTACGTATCAAGTAGATTTTATTTTTCATTCAAATTTCAAACCCCCTCTCAAAATAAATTTCCAACTGTCTCTCAAAAAAAGTACCGAATATGCAACTGAAGAAATACCCAAACATACAATAAAAGTTCCTAACACCTGCCAGTGTTGAAAAAGTAAAGAAAAACTCCAATCTTACCTCTTTCAAACTACACGTAGATATTCTGGTACGATTGACACCGGAAGGTAAGAGATCAAGGAGTGAATTCAAGACGGCTGTTTTAACCCGGTCAAAATGCCTGCCGGCTGATAATTGGACGGCGAATATAAGATCCAAGTCATTATAAACTTGCGTTGTTTCTTCAGTATCCAAAACATACGACGCGGCACCGCCGTTCAGTCTGATATCGGAGACTTTGAGACCGACATTGTGGCCGCAAGCTTCCTCGAGCTTTGAGCGGACCGTGGTTACGAGATCTTTGAGAGTTACTTCGATTGTTGGAAAGTTTCCTCGGCCGTGGATGCAAACTGTATCATTCATCACCTCATTTAGACGGTTCACCTGTTCATAACTTAATACGGCCAAACGATGAATATCCGATTTACTGGACGGGTATGCGTCTTCGATCATGGCCACTGCGGATTCGCTACCGGTGTAGCCGATGTTGCTTTGCGGCAGCGTATTATCGCTGGTGTCTTTTTTCGTCTCCGAGTGTATCGCACTTTTCAACTTTCCGCACTGTAAACAATAAACAAAAGACCAATGTTATTATTACGACTGATCGGATTGAAAATGAAAGAAGTGTTTATATTACATTTGTAGTATCTATATCACTGTACCTATCGTACGAGTATATAATCTGTTTATAGATAGGCAAAGGTACCTATATCGAAGCAATATGGCGCCACGATCGTAGTAATTTGATACACAAAAAACAATAGCCCATTAACCTTTGTCACTTTACTTCCTCTTGCACGAATGATCATATGTGATTAAAACTTTTTAATAAAACGATAAACCGTTCTAAATTCGTGGAACCATCGTCGTTATGTTATTGCTGCAGCTGACTTGTAATGATAACGACCGAGTATTACGTCAAAACGAAATCATATGGGAGCATAAGTGAGCACGAGGAGGACAAAGGTGTTGCACATGGATCTAGAATAACCTTGATCTCAACCCTTGCCCAGATTCACACGCAGCAGGATCGAATACGTTGAATGAATCTGAAAATCATGCTGCGAGCTTCATTTTGAAGAGTAAAATTTTTCAAACAGGTATAATTTTTTCATCGTTTTTTTCTTTTGAAGCAAAATTTTTCAAAATTTTTCCATTCAAGTGGGAAATGTATAATTTTTTTAGTTCAAAATTTTCCAATTTTTTGCTTTTCAGCAAACATTTTCAGTTTTTCTTATTTTGAGTAAAAACATATCAAATTTTCATCATCTTTATCAATTTTTTTCAAATTTTACTAACTCTTGAATTTTTTTTCTTTTGAACATTATTATTTTCTGATTTTCATTATTTTCAACTTTTTTTTTCAAATTTTACTATTTTTGAGCAAGCTAACTCAATTTTTGTTATTTTTGAGCAAAATTACTTTGGAATAAAATTTCTAAATTTTTTCTCTTATTTTGAATAACATTTTTGTAATTGAAAAAAAATTTTCAATTCAACAATTTTATGTCAAATTTTTCAAATTTTTATCAAAATATTTCAATTTTTGTCAAATTGTTCAACTTTTGTCAACTTGTTCAATTTTTGTCAAATTGTTCAATTTTTGTCAAATTGTTCAAATTTTAAAAAAATTTCAACTTGTACGGGAATGTACAATTTTTTTCAACATGGACTAAAATTAACCAATTTTTTTGCATTTAGACAAAAATGTTCGGTTTTTCTTGTTCTGTGAAAAATTGTTCCAATTTTCAATACATTCGTCAATTTTTTTTTCAAATTTTATTATTTTCAAGCAAACTAACTCAAGATTTTCTATTTTTGAACAAAATTACTTAAGCATAAAATTTCTAAATTTTTTCTCTTATTTTGAATAACATTTTTGTAATTGAAAAAAAATTTTCAATTCAACAATTTTATGTCAAATTTTTCAACTTTTGTGAAATTGTTTAATTTTAATCAAAATATTTCAATTTTTGTCAAATTGTTCAAATTTTTAAAAATTGTTCAAAATTTTTAAAAAATTTCAATTTGTACGGGAATGTACAATTTTTTTCAACATGTACTAAAATTAATCAATTTTTGCGCAAATTTCACAATTTTTTTTTTGAATAAAATTTCTATATTTTTAAGAAAAAATTTTTCCATTTTTACTTTTTTAGAGCAAAATTTTTCAAATTTTCAAAAATTTTCTATTTTGACTATTTTTTATTTTGAACTAAAATTTGTAAATTTTTTCTCTTTTTTGAACAAAATTTTCATGTTCAAGCAAAAATTTTGAATTTTTTTGAAATTTTTTAGCAAAATTCTTCAAATTAAAAATAAAAATTTTTTTGAGCAATTTCTGAATTTTTGCTCTTTTGAACAAAACTTTCATGTTTGAGCCAAATCTTTGCTTTTTACTTGTTTAGAGCTAAATTTTTCAATTTCTGAGCAAAAGTAACCTGTTGCCTGCTTTGAAGTAAAATTTTGAAATTTTTGTTAAAAGTCAAATTTTTCAAAGAAAATTTTTTTGATCATTTTTTTTGATCAATTTTTTATGTAGGTACTTTGAACTCTTTTCATATTTTTAATTTTTCCTCTTCCAAGCAAAATTTTTAATTTTTTCAATTTTCCAAATCATTTTTTCTCCTTTACGCCAAAATTTTTCAGTTTTTTTTATCCTTCCAATGTTTGATCATTTTTCGATTAAAATTTCACAAGTTTTCACACTTCGAGAATATTTTTTCAATTTGTTTGGTTCTACACAGAATTTTTCGATTTTCTTTTTCGAGAAAAAAATGTTGAACTTTTCAGCTTTTCGTGAGAAATTATCAATTTTTTTACTTCAATGCAAAATTTTTGTGATTTTATGAGCAACATTTCTCAAATTTTTCTATATTTGAGCCAGGATTTTTTAGTTTTTTTTTTACGTTCGAGCAAAATTTTTCAACCTGTTTTTTTTTTAAAAATTGCCATCTCAAATCTCTCAATTTTGAGCAAAATTTTAACATGTTGAATTTTAGAACAAAATTTTTTACAGTTGAGACAAATTTCTCAAAT
>FIZU01018645.1:0-14376 GCA_900064475.1 Pseudococcus longispinus | reverse complement strand
AAATTTAAAAAAAAAAAAAAAAAAAACCTGACACCAGAATAAAAGATACTGAACTAGCGACGTCAATTTCATTATAATTCTTCATTATCTTCAACATTCAAATTCCACCTCCTATTAAAAGCGTTTAAATTTTCCAAAGAAGTAAACTATATCATCGCGAATATCTTGAAAACCGGTTCCCAAAAATGAAATTAGCACGTATGCATCTTTTCAGTACAATTAAAAAGGTCATGTACGATTTTCACGTAATTTCTGTATTCAAGACGCTAACGGGTATTGCAATTTTCCATAGCGAATATCTCGAGAACCAGTTTACAAAAATAAAAACAGTATATATCTAACCTTTTGTGTGCATCCTCCTGAATGCTATTAAAAAGGTTATGCATGATTTTCACGTAACTGCAGCATTCGAGGTGCTAGAGGTATTTGAAAATTTTAATCGACAATAACTCAAGAACCAGTTCATCAATTTGAACAAAGCAATCAATTTTCATCGTTGTTCTTTTTCATTTTTTTTAGCAAAAATACACATCCTGCCAAATTATTCGATTCGTAAATCTACTCAAAATTACATTACCTAATACATACCTGTATTTAAAATGTTAATGAGGATCAACTCTCGTATACCAGCTCACAACGCAGCATAAGCTCAAGTACTTAGCTACCTACCTCTAAAAATCCATACATCACTCGAAGCCGGAGGGGAAACTTCAAAAGGGGGATAAAATCAGTCAAATAGGGGGAGTTGCCGCTTAATGAACGCGTTTCAATGGAAGGCAATTAAACTCGCTCTTTTCCATTCTTAGCGAACAGATTCTTGGAAAAACGGTCAATTGGCTATTTCTAAATGGAAGATTACACTCGCAGCTGTAGTGCCGATAGGATGATGGCGGTGACTGCAGAGGACGACGACACCGACGACAACACTCGCTGTCCATCCACCCGCGCATTATACGTATAATTGCAGTAGCGCGGCAATGGACTCGAACAAGAGGGATGGTGAAGGGAAGGTATACTAAACCACGTATACTATGTATAAATAGGTGATACAGAGAGAGATGACGATCGCAACCGAGCCGGTCAGCAAAAACAGCTTGACCATTAACGCGGCTCGCGTCTATTGTATCGAGGCACATGCAGAACGCGTTTTATCGCCGAAATTTACTCGTTTAATGCGTTCGAAAATCGCCCACGCTTTTGAAAATTCCCATCAATGCCCCGGCTACCTACGGTCAACGGTGTATTCTAAAGACGCGGCCGCGTTATCATTCCAATTCCGATTGCGATTATTATTATTTAAGCCCATTATTATGGCCGGCTGAATAGGCCGTTTAATAAATATATCCGTTATAGTCGTCCAAGAATCACCATCGGCACACGCGTTCGCAATTGAAATGTTAATAATTTAGACAAGGCGACAACGCGTTGTATACTTTTGTTAGATATGTGTGTTGGCGTTGCTGGCGACTCCTTCGACTCCTTGTACTGCACGGTGCAAGCGTATTCTCTTCTCTCGTCCGGATTCGGTTTATTTAGCGCTCGTGCCATAACGAAAATATTTTGCGAATACGTCTATCCTTTATTTATCCTGAAACCTGAAGCCTTTATGTCACGGATTTTTTGAGGCACTATCGATGATGATGCCATGAAAGACTTGAAATTCGATGGGACATCCTCTATATGACGGATTAAATTTTCAATTTGAATCGCCTCACCTTCAATCTGAACTGTCTCATCTTCTCCGCAACTTGCTTATGAGAAACTCAGGATCCAAAAGCTCAATTTGAAGAACTGAAGTGCTGAACACAGGCTCCCGATTTCAGAATATGTTATCCATTTTGATCGAAGACTCCACAATTCAAAATCTCAATCTAAATAGGGTCTACATTTCATTATCAACCAATAAAACTCATATTTTCAGGTCCCTCATGTATCATCTCCAAAAGACTCATATACATCTCAACTCGCAAAACCCAACCCATTCTGCACACTCTGGTAACATAACTTCACGTAAAGTCTCATTACCTTAACAAGACAAAAATAACAAAAATTCCCAAAAAAAAAAAACATTCCAGAAACAATGATAAGAAAAATACGAAAAAAACCGAAACACGTCGCGTCGTACATAGGGGCTCGACTCGACGCTGCGACTAGATTCACCGCATATTTAGATTTGTTGGGTCGTTAGAGAGAAAAGAGGTAGCTGGGGTGCCGTCGTACGTAGTCGACTATCTCTCTCACTTCTTTCTTTCCCAAAAAAGATAAAAATTCAAAACGTATACTCGCAGCAACTGTCAAATATCATACTCGGATTTACAACGAGCTACTAACCTAAGCAAATATATGACACGAGCTACGAATATAATGAGAGGCAAATGTAAATAAAACGTCTCGCAGATGCTTTTAATAATAACAACAACGGATCGTGTTCGTTTTGTTTGGTTCCTTTTTCCGCCGTCAACGCTACGTAAAGTCGTCTCTCATCCTTTACTCTTCAAATTCGTTCTATTTTTTCCCTTTCCTCGAAATACTCGATAGGTGCTCGTATTTTACTTTCAACGAGATTATCATCTTTTTCTACTTATGCTTAATTCATCATCATCGCAGCCATTGTCAAAGTAATGAAATTGAAGTTTGCTCATCACATGCGTCCCAACATTTGCGAAGAACTGTTATTAACTATCGTGTGAATAGGTATCTTGGCAATTCGAGAAACACATTTTTTAGCACAAATGATTGATCACCATCGCAAAACCTAAAACATTTGTGAAAGAACAAACAAGCCCTCATATTATGTAATAACCAGTTCAACGAGTTCCTATTGTTTGAAAACCGCTTCAACAGGTTAATATGGGAGAGTTTTAGGTGCAGTTGTCAAGGTTATTCGGTTTCAGAAGAAAAAATGAAACATAGGTGGTCTGTAGCGATACCTTACCAGATACCAACATTGATGTAACAACCCGTTTCGACGAGTTCCTATTGTTTCAAAACCGGTTCAACAGGTTAATACAGAAAGGTTTTAGGTGCAGTTGTCAAGGTCATCCGGTTTCAGAACAAAACATCAAACATAGATGACCTATACGTACCAATATTTTAGTCCTATAATACCAATGCTCATCTCTTATATTCAATATTTATATCTATTCGAGAAAAAAATTAATAGCTGATCTTCGATACTCGAAAATCAGCTAAAAATCAGTAGTCAAAACTAATGAAATTTGAAATCAAATGATATGTAATAGATAAACATAATTTACCTAATACCTAATTCCATCATAACTGTCATCATTCCGTTATTAAATCATCGGCCAAAAAAATATACATATCGATATTCGTACCCAGCTAAGCATAAAACAGACAATCTGGCGAAAAAAGTAGTAAAAAAACAAGTAAACCAAGCACTATACAGGAAGAAAAAAACGGGGTGAAAAAGGAAGAAAAAAAACGAACGACCATAAGAAAAGCAAACGGTAACGATGACGCGGCGGCGGTATCTAGTAAATAAATAAAAAGCGAAGGGACTTTCGGAAGGTAGCTTTAATAACCGAATTCCATTTGGTAATGAAATTTTAGTATATATACGCGAACGAAAGTTATGAATTTACGAGCAATACTACGGTAATATCATCTTTCCAATAAATATAGATTAAATATAGCGTAAAACTTGGTAAAGCCGAATGGTGCGTGGTCACGGTGGCAAGTGCGGCGGGGTGACGTTAGCTATAGATAATATTTGGTTTTTGCTTTTACACAAATAAGTAGGTAATACCGAAAGGTGGTATGGCATACACACATACATATACCTACATGATGTATGTTACGTACAGTCTACTGTATGTATAGATAGGCGTAGGTACATGCATAAGGCACGTAGACTGGTAAACGAATCCCTTCGACAAAAGGTTTAATAATAAATAATGCCCAACGTCTTTTTATCACGCTCTTTCATCACTATCGTCAACAACGCAACCTTATACTCGTATAAACGATGAAAAGCGAATGGCATCAACATTCGCAAAAATTGAATTTTCAATTTCCTCGCTCAGATAGTGTTTAGATAACTTTTTAAAACGGCGTCGTCTTGGCCTTTGCTCGTATGCCCAAAGGTCATCGCAATATTTTCGCTTTTTTCATCGATTCGAGTCGTACGTAAGAAAAATTCAACAATTAGATACGTCGAAGCGAGAGAAAAAAAACTATTTTACGAGCGCTGTATTTTATGAGCCGCGTAAGCTGGTTTCGCTGAATAATGTAAGCTTTGAGAGACGAGCAGTTGAGGAGGAGGGGGAAGAAAAGACGAGCAATATATACTACACACGACGACAAGTATAACACATAAGCGTACCCTGCCATCTCATCGGGATCAATTTACGAATTTAACTCTTTGTCGTCTTCTCGGTTGGTGTTGGGTGTTATAATACATACTGCAATGTCTACACTAACGTTTATGTGGAGGTATCTTATATGTATAAACAGTCGAGTAAGTATACGATTATGCTGGTATCCATATAAGTTAGTAGGTATGTCAGTACCCGCGGTATGTTATTACATGTACATATATAATATAAATACACGTATACGCGCAATCTGTTTACCATCAAGTGCAACTCATTTTCTACATAATGAGTTACGTTACCGTATAAACTACTGCATTGGCGAGCATAATTTTTGATTTCCTACTCCTCTGCTTTCAATTAAGAGGAAGTATACAGAAAGGTCAGAATTTATAAACAAAAAGCAAACGGGCACGAAAAAAAACAACCAAAAAAATCAAATTGTCAAGAAAAGATGAATTGCAGAGAAATACGTGTCAAGGTGCCATCGGTGGTCAGGAGGAGGAAAGAGATTTGAAATTCTCCAAACGAAGTTCAATTCCCATTTCCCATTTTATACTTCCGCAATGATTGTACAAAAAGTAAGAAACTGCGAAACTAACCCCCTCTCCACCCCCAATCCACCCAAGAGACTTGCTCACTCACATATACTCGTTATATTAACTCAATTACTCAAATACACCTACAACATTCGGAACTTTATGATGTAATTTAGATATTTCATCACGTGTGTATCTATGGAAGCCCATATTTTTCACAAACTTTATATTTTTGTTGGCGAATGTGTCAATCGCATCTTTTCCATTTATACATTTACAAATAGTATATTCGTTGTATTTATAAATATGTCACATCGGATAGATAGAAGGGCTTTTTTGTTTTTCATATTACACCGAGTTGACGTTCTTGTCAACAGTATGGTATAGCTTCCTCTACAGTGAAAAATGTCATTCGTTATAATTTCAACATTTCAGCAGACTAATTATAAATAGATTGAAGTTAATTTCAAATCATTCGCAGCAAAACGCTAGCGAAATGAAAGCGAAAAATACATTTTTCAATCTCACACAGCAGGATAAAAATACAGGGTGTATAAGGAAACGTCTGCGTTTCAAATTTTCAACCATATATAGTAATTGAGGACTACACCAACAAAAATCGTGTAATAACGGATGGTCTATCTCGTGAACTGAAGGAGCTACAGCAAATCCGGGTAAAAATTCTTTAATGGGAATCATTTTTTACTCAAATAATTAAAAGTTGTAATTGACAAAAATATGGTAGATAAAAAGTGAATTCCCTAAAGGGAAAATATTTCATCGAAAACTTAATTTTTCTTTCCATCAGTTCAGGAAGGGTAGGTAGTTTTGTAATTAATTTTTGGAAAATGAGATGTACGAAGCCTAGCTGGGCAAACCGAGGGTAAACATTTTTCAGAAAAATGCATTCATAAGCTGAAATTTGATTATAAGGGGGAGAGTACAGACGTCACCATCGTTTTTCAACAAATTTTCCTTCATAGCACAAAACAAAACTTCAATAGATGCGACGAATTTTTCAGAGCAAAGTTTCACAGTTCAGATCAGCAATTGTTTGATTAATGTAATCAATTTTAGAGGGAGGGTTCCAAATCTAACTACGTTGCTTTTTAAAATTCTTTTCAGCGAATTTTAGAATTGCACCAATTTCATCATTAATGCTGTTCTGTTCTCATTTTCCGGAATAATTTTTGATATTATCAAAACAATTTCAAGATTCCATTTACAAATATTTTTCTTAAATTGCAAATCATCGCAACAGATCAATTTCTCCATTTTTTCAAGACATGAGTTTGACGAAGAATCACTGGATAACATCAAGCAGTAATAACTTTTTAAATAGTGTTACGCAAAAATTCGTTATTATTAAATCTGATCCATTTTCTACATACTTTTTTTTTTTTTAATCCCTTTAAAGCTCCTTCAGTTTATGACGTAGGCAAAAACGCCTACAAAGTGTCTAACAAAATCTTCTGAGCCAAATTCATAACTTTTTCATGACTTTTTTCAAATGCGATTTTCTAGTCTTAGACACAAAAATGGCACCCCCCCCCCTATTAAAAATAATTTTTTTTACTGTGTAAAAAAAATTGAAAAAATTTTAATATTTAAAAGAAATTTTTTTATAAATTTCGTTTTTTGGAAGTCAATTTCGAGCTGAAATCATGACTTTCGAACTGAAATCATGACTTTTTCATGACTTTCATGACCCGCCATCCAAAATGATGACTTTTCATGACTTTTCATGACTTTATGACCGGTTAGACATCCTGGCCTATAAAGATGTTTGCACTATTTTCGATCTACCCTCTATCTGCATGATCAAAAGTGCATTTTAACTTCTTTTTTCAAACTTCACTTGCCCCTTCAATCAAATGCTAGATCACATGCTCACATCTCGTGTAGGTCCCTCCACTAACCGGACACCCTGCATAGCTCACACCTCACTTTTCACACCTCCAACACACGTTAGTTACCTTCACAGCCCAACACAACTTCGCATATACAATTTCTAAGGAGTAAACCCGCACCCCGCAGCCGGCACTGTTTGTTTTCTTTCCAGCAGCGCACCGTAAAGTTATACCGCATCGGGCGCACGACGGTGTTAACGCGTGCTTTTCAATTTTATTATTAATTTTGAAAAGCACCCGTGGTAATCGACACGAGCGCGCGGAGGCGCGGTGCATAACTTATCAAAGCTACGTTATCTGTTCAACATTTTTTTAATGATCAAACGCGAAATCGCGTGCTTTTAACCAATTAGCCACGCTCTTTCCCTCGAGTGTTATAATTCGAGTAGTTCTGGTTAAGGTCGCGGTTTTAAGGGCAAGCGCCACCCTTTCATTTATTTATACTACTTTCAGTTTTGTACAAATATATCGTCGTACGTATCTCGGTGTGCGTGCGTTTTTTTTCGTTTTGTTTTCCTGCTTCGCGTCTTCGGCGGCGGTTTATCGCGCGCACGTTTTAATAACACATAACCGCATCGCGAGTCTAATACACCGATGTGTGTGTAACTCATGTACATAAACACTAAATTATGGTTAAAGTATAGTATAACTATATATAATACCTCCGAATAGGTATCGAGGTACGTAACAGCAGGTTATTAAACGAATAGGTTAACTGCCACTTATTATCGCTGACATCATTATCATGTTGATCGCACGGTAGCTTTTTATCATAATAACAATAACATAACTACGACCGCATTTATCGCGCTCACGGGGAGTGAGAGACGTGCCCATCCAGCATATGCAACCAATATACATACAAATATGTATGCGAAGGCACCTCGCAACCCACCTGATGCCCATGAATGACGTGTTAATCGTTTTCGGCAGACTTGTAACGTTACCATACATAATTCATCGACACCTAGACACCGACACTGTCATATCAACCCCTCATAATTTCGAAAACGTAAAATTAGCTATTCCCATCGCTCGTCGTATGGAAAATCAAATGGTATTGACTTTTCGAGTCTCAATTTCAATTCCTTTTCATTTTGACAAGTCGACGTCCTTTCGGACTTCTCCTTCCGGATGATTTGTTTCAGTCGATTCGCAGCACACGCACCGATATAACCGATACCCTACAAATACCACCCTTATTCTGATTCTCGTTCGCATAATTTCTCGTTTCTCATGCGAGTATTCGATTAACAAACGTATTCGCGGTTAAACAGGCTTAAAACAAAACTTGAAATTAGAAGAGCGAAAAATGAAAAAAGAGGGGAAACGTATGTACGTGCGAGACTTCGCTAAAATTTCAAATTAAATACCAAATACGTACGTTTATTTTATTAATACGACTATTCAAATGTAGGTAATAGGTTTAGGTACCTGTTTGTACCACTTTACATTCATTAACGCGCGCACCATCGAGCAATTAATGTTACCAAGTAGTACATATCGGCGCAATATCGCATTGATTGGTAATAACGAAAGAAATTAACTCGTGGCAAAACTCTAGATGTCGAATACGATATGACACGCCCTTTAAAATAAAAAAAAAAGTATACTTTGTAAATACGATTACGCTACCTCACTTCAAAACTCCAACTTTTCACAATAATTTTGATAAACAGTTCGAGATAGAGTGAAAAAAGGGAAAATAAATATGTAGGTAAGTATGATACGAAGTACGACTGTAGATTTGATCAGAGGTAAGTATAGCAAAATTACAACGGTACCATTCTCTAGCCACATTATTTACAATCGAATGCCTTTGGGTTACATTTATAGTTTCGGATCAGAGACGTAACCGAGTCAAAATGATTTGGGGGGATGATGAATTTGCCGGTAGCATCTGTTAAAAACCGCAAAAGTTGCAGACTGACAGTACATAAAATGAGTAATTTTCCATTTTAATGCTGTAAGAGGAGAGAAATGCGGTGGCAAATCTAACAATTTTTTCTAAATTGAGCTCGAGTAGTTTGAGAATTTTTTTTTGTAATTATTGATTAATTATACCAACGGAATTTCATGTACTTTTTTGCTCCTGAGGGCGAAATGTTGAAAAAGTGAGATTTTCAGACACAAAAATGTAGGTACGTCTTTCATGGTTCAGGGTGTCCACCAAATCGTAAAAAAAATCATGCTTTTTTCGTACTTTTTTGGAAAAAAATTTGCCCTATTTTAAATTTTTTCTGCGAGACTTACCAATGTATATCCCCCCCCCATTGTTTGGTGTATACTTTTTGGGGTAATTCTCAACATTTCTTATTAAAAGAGAGGGGAGACCGGAGCAGCACAAAACCTAAAAAATGTCGAAAATAAAATTGATCTAATCAAAAGATGTATCAGCGTCCTACCGCAATCAGTAGGAGAAGAGAAGTGTCATTTCGTCATTTTTTGACCTAGAAAATCTTTGAATGATGCCCCTCAACCCAACCAAAATGATTTAGGAGGTCGCTCTTGGCACGTAGATTTGGTGTGCCCTAGGTTTTTCTGGGAAAAGAGAACAGAATCACTGAAAATGCCAATAACAGTTTCAGAAAAAGACATTCAAAAGCTGAAATTTCATCATTTTATTCAACATTTTTGTCAAGGGGGTCCAGATCTCTCAATCTTTCCTCAAATATACCACTGATTCAAATGGTTCAAAGGACGGCTGATTTGGTAAAAAAAAAACGTTCAATTTCATCTAAAATTTTGAAAAATATTAAATTTTTGTAAAAAAAAATCATCCATAGCTGAAATTTCATAATCGAAAAACAAACTTCAAAAGTTAATCGGATTTATTAAAATTTTGTGTTTTTTTTAGCCAAATTTCGTTATTTTGTGCTCATTTTCTGAATTCGTGCATTTTTCGTTATTTTGTGCTTTTCGGGCCATGTATAGACAACCTGCGCAATTTTGAGAACCCACAACCTCTAGGGGGCTAAAAATCATGTCCAGATTGGTTTCAAGTCGATATCTATCACGTATTGCAATTTCAACAAAATCGAGAAACTTTCATTTTTTTCAATTCATTTTACCTATGCAAAATTTTTCAAAGCCAAAAATTCATAATTCTTGTAAAAGAGCATTAAAATTCAAAATTTCTCGATTTTGCTGAAATTGCAAGCACTTGCTTTCATATAGAGGTGGAAGGGATTATTCAAACAAAACGTGTTTTAAAAAAAAACGCGTATGACCTAAAATAAAAGGTAACAAACAAATAAAAGTGAACCTTTAAAAAGAAAACGAAAATATTCGCAGTTCATTATTTGGTTAAAAGAAATAAATTTATTGAGCGCGAAAGCCCGCAGGGGAAGCGAGGGCAAAAATTTTCGTGAGAAAAAACATTCAAAAACTGAAATTTCATCAATTTAGTTGGATTTAATTCTAGTTTTCAATTTTTTCATGAAAATTCTGACAAAATTCACAACGTTTTCATTACTTTTTCACCACTTTCAATACCTATTTAGATAAAGTAGAAATTCGGACCAGAATCCGAATCATGATCGCGATCCAAATCCGGATTCTTGAGGGATTCCAAAATCGTCTTCGTTGAATTCTGAACCGTTCGGTTCCAGGATTCTTACTCTCTGATTCTGGATTCTTGGATTTCGAACCCCAATTTTGTAAACATTCTGAAAAACCCTGGCCCGAAATGAAGATTATTCAGTCTTTCAAAATTCAAATACCTGGTTTCACTTTTTGAAAATTTTCAGTGAAAATTGATATCTACCTTTTTATGACTTTAAAGACGTACAACCCTCATCATTTCGACTAGTCAAACAAAATCTTTTAATTCTCATTTTTTCCTCATTTTTATGTCTCTGTTCGAAGCTCGAAGCAAGTGGAAAAAGAACAAAGCTTTACAAAGCTGAAATTTCCAGCTGTTGTGCAAAAATATGTTTCTCAGATCTTCAAAATTCCTCGTTTAATAATAAATTGGGAAGAAAAATCAAAACTATATCAATTAAAATAAGCTAACTTTCCAAACCCATTTCAATTTCAGCAAAAATATTATACTCAAAAGTGGAAAAAATTCACTCTTAGATCGCTGGGAAATGGAAAACTGAACCGAGCGAGTTGCCAAATTTCCTGAATTTTGCTTGCACGTTAACCTTGGAACTTCACTCGACGTTGATTGGTTGTTGGTATATAAAACAAAACAACATTGTTTGTTACGGTTGGTAAAACCTTGAAGGGTACGACGAGCGCCGGGCGGTAGATACGGTGGCACACACATTGCATATCCACCGCACACTAGGCGAGCATCGAGCATCATTTTAGCTGTGGCAATGAGAAAAGGCAAGTAAGAGGGTACAAGGCGCGGTAGCGACTTCATTATTTATCAAGGCGTAAATGTAAAACGAGTGTTAACCCTTTTAGAGCGCAAGCAAAGGCGAGATGATAGGCGGGATAAGCGTAGCGTACAAGTTTTTAAAAACTTAATAGTATAAAAGAAGGGGGATCGTTTACAAAACGCGGCAGGAAAAACATCGCTATCGCAGAAGTGAAATCTGTGTTACGACTTGGTCGTTATACTTAGTACTTAAAACTGTTCGGCTTATAACGGATTTCAGCGCGCGACACGACAAGACAAACAGTACGCCCATCGTCGTTCTCATCATCGCGATAATAATAACGCATATAATAATAATGATAATAGCGCCCTCGCGAAACCCTCTCGCCGACGTCTTCGCCCATCCACAAGGCAGCCTTACAGAGGGGTTAATGGCTTCGGCAAAAAAAAAGACGACGCTGCGTCGTCGCTTGGCACGACGAAGACGACGCGCCGCGCCGCTACCGACTTTTTACGCGCGATCTCAGGCTGCCTGCGATGTGTTTAAGGAGTTTCGCAAAAGCGACACCCCTTTTTAAAACGCGAATTAAATTCCTTTCTCAAGAGTAACTTTTAAATTACTTTTCCTTTTTACTGCAGCGTATACAGTCGAGGTTTTTTCTTCTCTCTTGGTTTCATTTCTCTCCAAGTTTACACTTTCTCTCCTTTGTGCCCGGTATATTTCCACCATCATAAAGGCTCCGCCAGCCTGCGTATAGTATCATTATAATATTATGGTATTTCTGGCTGCTCTTATTCTCTTACCCTTTCTCTCCTCCGTACTCTTTTCCCATCGAGTTCTACTTTTCTGACTAATTATTATTACATAACTAAGTACCTACTAAAATAAAGAGAATAAAACGCAGATTAAAAAAGGGAGAAGTTTTTTTCTTTCTTCGAGTATTTTCCTTTTTTATATCGACTTTTCGCTTGATTAAGCGATTAAAACTTTCCTTTTGCATTCCTCCTCATTATAGTTGGTAATTTCTCCCTTGCCATTTCATATTCGATAACTTTATCAAATCGTAGAGAGGTACAATTTCAATTTGAATTTTTGTGCTGATGTACAGGGTGGTTCATTTATAGGATCGATGGTTTTGAATTTGAAAAAAAAAAACTTCGATTTCAAAAATCTTACTAATAGCTTATAGGAGAAAGAGAATTCTAAGCTCTACAATTTTCATCCCCTGCATTTTTTTCGCAGCTCTCTCAATTTGGTCAGAAAATCCATGTTTATGAAAAATTTACGAAGTCGGTAATTTCATAAATGAAACAACTTTGACTGCTAACATCAGTCAAATACTAAGCTTTCAAGAAAAAAACTAATAGCTCGTTGAAAAAAGAAAATTTCAACCTGTACAGTTTTCATCCCTTGCATTTTTTTCATAGCATCCATAGTTTAACCAGAAAATCCATGGTTTTGAAAATGAAGAAAAAAACAAAAAATTGCATCGTCATTGTAAATTTCTCATAAACATGGATTTTCTGGCCAAATTAAGGGCGCTACGAAACATATGTAAAGGATAAAAATTGTAGAACATAAAATTCTCTTTCACCCAAGAAGTAATGTTTTTTTTCCAGAGGGCTTAATTTTCGAGATTTCCAAAGCCGAACTGTTTTTTTTTTTTTTTTTTCAATTTCGAAATCATCGACCTTATAAATAAGCTACTCTGTATAACTAAGCATGATGGCATCGATTTCAATTGCTCTAGTAACCTTTTCTTGAAGGGAATTAGTAACAAAAATTTTCCAGGAATTGAAGCTTACAGGGCTCGAAAATGATTTTACTCAAATTTTAATGCAATGAAAATAACTAATGATCGAAAGTAAGTACAAATCTATATAGGTAATGACCAAATAAAGATAAATTTTGGGTCAAACCAAATAATAAATAATGACCAATTTTGAAGAAAAAAAAACACAATTTTTTGTGAGTGGCGTTTTTTTTTTTTTGCGAAATTGAGGATTAAATTAGCTTTTAAATGATAAAAAACTGTACGAATCACGAAATAAAAAAGCAATCATATCACTAGAAAGCTAATTTTATCCTCCTTCTAACAAGTTATTATACAAAATTCAGAAATTGATTTCTTCTCGAATAATGCAGAAAATATGGGAAAATATTGATCAGAAAACACGAAACCATTAGAGAGAGAGGGAGTTCAGGTTTCTTAGTTGGACCCTGAAATTGAAGCGTGACACGAAATGAAACATTTCCTCCATTTTCCCGAGAAATTTTCATTTAAAATAGCATTTCGTAGGTTCTTTTCCAATTTATACATTAGTAAACTAATTGAATTAGGCAAGGAAAAATTTGAATGAAAAGGTCAACAGGGCAAAGAATGACAATAATGGCAGGAGGAAGAATAAAATGACAAAAAATGGTAATAATGACAAATTCTAAGCCCTGTTTACTGACCAACTGAGCCTCGAGAGTCAAAGTATGGCCAAGGCAAAGATCATCCCCCCTCCGTAAAAATAGGAAAAAATCACAAATTTTACACATACTTCCTGGAAAAAAATTTGATTAATTTAAAGGAATTTTGAAAGCGTAACGTCAGTACGATTACTAATAATTTCGTAGTTCATCTCATGCCCTTCATTTTTTGGGCCCTTTAGGCGAGGCAAATTGTCCTCTTCGCGCCTTTCTACGCTTCTACTCACCAAAATTTCAAATATCCCCCCTCCCCCTCCTCAACTCAGTACGAGCAAGAAATATTTTAAAACTCAATACTCAATTTCAGCAATCAAATTAAAACTAAATTTAAAATAGAAGACCAACAAACGTATGCAGCAATTTAGTAAAGTGGTCAAGATGTAAACTAGTAACAAAAAGTCACCATAAAAGAGATTCGTTATCCTGCCGTAGGTGTCATGAGACTTTTAAAAACTAATATCATAGAAATGTTTCTCATGAACTGAGCAATTCAGGTCACCTCTTGTAACCCCGCCTTTTTTAAATATTTTTCTACGTAACCACAGACAAAATATATGAGAACGGACACTAAGAAGACAAAATTTGAAAAAAACAAGGAGTGTACCGTCAACTGATTGTACTCCACCCCCGCAGCCAGAAAACACTTTCAAAATATCCCTACCTATCCTGGGGGGTTCTACCATCCAACATCTCTGGAGGGGTCTCAAAGGTATGAGGGGGAAAAGTGGGCATAGAAGAACGAGTGCCTTGTCTGCTGATTGTACTCCCCCATAGCAACCGGAATACG
>FIZU01018628.1:0-10312 GCA_900064475.1 Pseudococcus longispinus | reverse complement strand
AATTTTGACCAAAAAAATGAAAATTTTGACAAAAAATGACAGTTTGAACTAGAAATTGAAAAATGGCAAAAAGAAGTGATTTTGACAAAAAATGACGATTTTGACCAAAACTGGTAGATATTTTCTACAAAAAAATTACGATTTTGGCCAAAAGTAACTTAGATAAAATTCTGAGAATATTTCCATCGAAATTAAAAATGAGTAACGCATATTCACGTTAGCTAGGGTGATGGGCCACGAAGCGGCACAGCCACCTCTAGTTTGATATATTCATAATAACGTTCTAAAGATCATAAAAATCGTCGAAAATTTTTTCATAAAAAACAATAAAAACTTCGTTAGAAAGGTCAGAAAAGTCAGGAAAAACATCAAAAATCTCAAAAAAAATGTATTCTTAAAAATTATTGAAAAATTGTAAAACTGGTTCAAATGCCGTAAAAAAAGTTGCAATATTCACAATTCTCATAAAAATCTGTAAAAATTAAGCAAAACTGATTAAAAACGAAAATTTTTTGAAAATTCAAGTAGTTTTTATGAGATTTTCGACAGATTTCATGCCTTATTGATCGATTTACAATATTTTCGACGTTTTGCTTGTCTTTTAATAATTTATCATATTTAAACGCTTTTTTTGAAAAATTTTATCAATTTTTACGAAATTTTCAACAATTTTTGGCTTCGAAAATTTAACAATTCATACAATTTTTGAGCCGCTAATACAATCTGATATGTTCAAGTTCAGAGAATCTTCCGAGGTAACAAAATTTTGTGACGTGAAGTCATAACACAACCCCCTCCCCCGTCATGTGACATGACATATCCGTGTCAGTTTTCAAAATTGGTCATTTTTATTAAAAATGTTTTTGTATCTAATATGTAAGTATGAAGAACTGGTTCACCAACGACAGATCTAAAATCAGCGTATTCGAATTAGTCTGAAAATATCATTATTTTGATTTTCAAAGCAATGTCCAAAAATTAGCCTTTCTTTGATTGTTTGGCAAGTATTAAAAAATTGAAATAATTGGGATAGAAATGTGATTTTTAACCAATTTCGGTTTGCCAATCACAAAAGTCGTATTTATTTTGAGCTATCGATCCTTATTATCTCCTAAATTATGTTCTCGAAGTGAAAATTAATGATATCTCAAGAACGAAGCACCAACGTCAAAAATTGACGCCACATTTACGATCAGCAACTTCGAATCACTCGACAAACCCAATTTAATGCATTTTTCGTAAATTTTTTGCCCATTTTCACCCAAAACGTCAACTGCGCGAAGAAAATTTCAAGGTGAAAAGTTCGCTCTTCAGTTCGGACGAGATTCTGGGAGTGGTTTCGCGAACTCGGCATAAGTTGCGAATTGACGAAAGAACGAGGAAAGAGGAATGAGGAAAAAAAGAACTCTCGAGCGAGTAAATTGAAAAACGGAACAATTTGTTTTTACGCATAGATAGGATACCTTGAAGAAAAGTGTATACGAAGCCGAACACGACACATATAACAAAAGTTCAATTACTTTTTGGCACGTTCGCGGAAAATTCGTGCGCCATTAAAGTTGCTTGCTAAACCATCTGTGTGCGTTTCTAAATTACTGTATAAATTGAGCTGACGGCCGCGGCCACGACTGCTGGGGCAACACGATGGCAATTCGATATACACATACGCAATATCTATACATCCGTAGATATACGTTGCTAAGCCACATTTCGGCCTACGAACCACGAAGACAATGACAAGCCCTGTGTAGTGTCGTTGAAAATTCGAAAACCGCCACCGCGGTTGCGACTTTAACCATATACGAGTATAATTAAGTACGACGAGCGCGAATAATTTATCAACTTATGTCGTTTTGAAAATTGCCAACACCATGTCGAGTAAATTGTTTCTTTGGTACGAAAATCGAGTTGGGCTTTGATTCGAGAAATATTTGCTGCCGAGTGAATCGACGAAAGAAAATGTGGATACCTGGTTTATCTTCGGCGTAGTGGGCCAGTTGGCTGTACTTGTTGACCTTTGAAAATTTTAAAGCGTCTAATTTGCTGCGCTCGAGTTTCTCGGGTAAAAGTTTTTATAAGACGGATACGTTGAGAGAAGGAAGGTTTGTGCTATCCCAAGAAGCGTCAAATTCATTTCAAGTTTCGTATACAAATCCTCGCGGAATTGAAATACCTATAAGTTGGAGTAGCTTCGCGTACAACATCTTCTGGTCTCTGGGGGGAAATGCCATTTTCGAGCGAATTTACGATTCGACGTTTCGATATCTGGTGTAGTAGCCTGGTTGATTTCGCACGTAATGACCATTACTGCGGAGGATAAGTCTCGGTGTAAAATTCATGCCAACGAGCGGAAAAGGTATCGGTTTAGTGTGATTTCTCTAATTATAGCTATCTCTATACCTATATACTACGTATATTTATGTTTATTCGTACCCGAGTACTAATCGAATTCGCTAATTTTAACATAACGTTAATTAATAACTCGGTGCGAGAGTGTTAACGATCACTCGATCTATTAATAAGGGTATGGCCGGAGCAAGGGCATGGGTGACGAGGAGGAGTGAGTTGAAAAACAAGCTAGATGTTTTTCATTGTATTGACTGATAGTTTAGGTAAAGGTTAAAGTTACGTAATTCGTTGTCGCATAGGTAAGTAAGGTACATAGAGGTGTACTGTACTTTGATCTTTGATTTTGCAATTCTCGTTCAACTGTCAAGTCAACACAAATTGATTTTAATGCGAATGTTAATTAAAAGACGATTCTTCTTCCCTCTTTGTCGATAAGTGTGTAAAATGTTCAGTGGCGTTGTTTGAAAAATAAAATCGTACTTATGCTAAGAGGGGGTGAGAAGCCAATTTATCGATACAGCTGCTCCGATCACACCAAAGACCACGATTGCTTTCATCCAAACCGACTAAATCGCCAGCAGAAGTATAAATTAAAATAAGATGCAAACTTCGATGTTTGCGAAAACGTTCATCGAAGTAGGTAGTTTTGGTATCGAGCCATCTTCTCGTATCTGTCTCTACGAGTACGTACTTGATACAAACCTTTTGAAAAAAATTGAAAAATCAGATACCTTTTATCGAAGTAAACTATTGGTAAAATTATTTATAATTTTTTCACGAGTTTAAACACTCGAATTTGAAATTATCAACGGTGACATTATCTGTGAGATGCTTGAAAATTTGTTCTCAAGAGTACGTGTATGATGGCCCGATGATGGCTGGTTTACGCAGATGCCATATCTACTCGAAAGGATGAAAAAAAGCGACTGCGATAAAACGCTAATCTATATAACAGTGGGTCGTTTTATCGCATTGTCTCGCTATTCGAGCATAATACGCTGGCACATACGAGAAGATCTCGAAATTATACAGGTATATTATTTTCTTATCGCGCGCATATAAGTACCTCTTTTTATAGAACAATCGCGCGAGTTTGTGTACGAAAGAGCAGATACGTACTCGTCCAAAATACGTACCCCCGTCTGATTGCTTTTTCGCCGAAATGCACTATGTGGATGTGGGCAACCGAAAAATCAAAATTTCCATTGTTTTACCCATCGTTGGCCGAACGCGTACGAGTCGGTTATAATTAATTCGTACCAACGTGTAATTAAAGCTGATATTCAAATTCGCGTCAGGTGTTTCATACTTCCATCTATAATTACCTTATTGAGGCGAGCGTAGTGTAGATTTTATCAAATTCTTTTTTCTCTCGCATGCCACAATAGGTGCCGAAATTACCGACTATGACGTGCGTATAACTAAATAGTTGTTGTTGGCTCGTTAAAGAACACGAGACCGTCAACCGATGTTTACAACTCGCTTACCTATAACAAAAGCGAAGCCAAATAGGCCCAATGTTTTTCACCAAGGTAAAATATGAGCTAGGGGTTCGAATTTGGCCTCGTAAAAAATCTGCAGTATTTTTTCGTCAGTTTTTGAACCGTAAAAAAAATTGATATGTAGGTTAGTTGAACCATGCTTGTTTGAGAACGGTTGGTCGAATGAGAGTAGGGCAAGGATTTTTAGACCCTAAAATTTTCTGAAATATGACCATGTATTGCGCATTTATGACGTTCAATATAGGCAAAAATATGCACTTTATTACAAACTAAAATATGCAATATCAATATGGGTATCCCTGGAAAGAATTTTTTTACCAGAATAAGATAATAACACCATTAGAATTGTAGAAAATCATTATAGTGCTTAAATTTAATTGGAATTACCTACCTTAATTCATGACAAAGAAACATTCTTCTGAAAAAATTTCATTTTTCATTTCTGAAAAAAAAACATTTTTTAGATTCGGCATTTTTTCTATTGTCATTTTTGCTCAAAAACAGCTAAAAACGAAAATTTGGACAAAAATATTCATAATATGCAAAAAAGGAGTCAAAACAAAGTCAATGAAGAAAATGTCTTTGAAATGTCTGAAATATGCAGAATATGCCCAGCTCATTTTACAGGAAATTTATGAATCTCAAATCGCTGTAAAGAGTGACAAACAATTCGATTCGATTCAACTCGAGTCGTTCGCGAACGATTCCCTGATTCTTTGAATGCATCGTTCTCGAACGATTCTTTGATAAGTGAGTGAATCGTTCGTTCGTTCGTGATATTTTTCAATGTGAGCTATTGATGAACAAATCTAGTTGACGACTTGAGTCACTCAAGAACGATTAGATTCAAATGAAATAGTTCACGAACGATTTCTTGATTTTTGAGAATGAATGCATCGTTCGCGAACGATTTTCTCAGACCTGAGTGAATCATTCATTCGTTCGTGAACTATTTTTTTCAATTCATGTCGTTCACGAACGATTCGATTCAGCCAGAGTCGTTCACGAACGATTCGATTCGACTCAGCCAGAGTCGTTCACGAACGATTCGATTCGACTCAGCCAGAGTCGTGTACGAACGATTCGATTCAGTCAGAGTCGTGTACGAACGATTCGATTCAGTCAGAGTCGTTCACGAACGATTCGATTCGATTGAACCAGAGTCGTTCACGAACGATCTTTTGATTCTTCAAAATGAATACATCGTTCGCGAACGATTTTCTCAGACATGAGTGAATCATTCATTCGTTCGTGAACTATTTTTTTCAATTTATGTCGTTCACGAACGATTCGATTCGACTCAGTCAGAGTCGTTCACGAACGATTCGATTCGATTCAGTCAGAGTCGTTCATGAACGATTCGATTCAACTCAGCCAGAGTCGTTCACGAACGATTCGATTCGATTCAGTCAGAGTCGTTCACGAACGATCTTTTGATTCTTCAAAATGAATACATCGTTCGCGAACAATTTTTCAAAATGTGAGCTTTTAAGAACAATTCGAGTTGATGCGGGTCATTCGCGAACGACTCAATTTGAATGCAGTCGTTCGCGAAAGATTCGATTCAACGGTGGTACTTCACGAACGATCTTTTGATTCTTTAGAATGAATACATCATTCGTGAACGATTTTTTGAAAAGTGAATGAATCGTTCGCGAACGATTTTTCAAGATGTGAGCCGTTCGTGAACGATTCGTTTCAACGCGAGTCGTTCTGAAATGATTTTTTCGAAAACGAGTGAATCGTTCGCGAACGAATGTATTAAACGAAAGTGATTTACACACATTTTCGTTTGCAATCGATTAGTAATCGATTAATGGTTGATCGATTATTTTTTCCAAGTAATGGAAACAAAAATTTAGTCGATTAATCGATTAATTGTCTCTGATCAAAAGTTGAAATCGATTAAAAGCTGTAAATCAGAAGGGGGTCAGGATTTAATTAAAAAAGTAATTGTATGAGAGGTTGAAATTATTGAATTTTAGAATCTGAAAATGAATTGACATACTTACTTTCTGCGACCAAAATTGATTTTTGGGGGGGGGGGGGGTGTAACGACGTGCTGGGTCTTCGCCTCAAAATTTGCCATTGCAAGTATTAATCTATTAAATTTGAAAACTGTTCATCGAATTTGAATTGCAATCAGAAAATGAGTAAAATACAATGTAAATTAATTGGAATTTCGTAAAAATGGATGAAAATATAATTTCAAATGTCATAAAAATTTGTAAGATTTCGTAAAAAAAATTATTGAATACGTAGTGTTGATCAAATTCGATTAAAATCGCCATCGATTAAATTCGAAATACTCGAATAATCGATTACTTTGTTTTGTAATCTACAGCATTATTACATTCGTCTTCTCTGGCCCAATTAAACGTGTATTTTTTCGAAATATTTCAATTTTTTTCTCGATTAATCTATCGATATTTGAGATACATACGACAGACCGAAATCAATATGGAAAAAAACACACGTGCACGTATTAGTTGGCCTACAATTCGCACGTACACAATTTTAGGTAACTATAGGTAGGTCTGTAGGTAATGTACTCTCCATATACTGTAGCTCGTGCTCGTACACGTGTGTACTTTGGAAATGAAACGAGTACACACACCTACGTTAGCGATCTAATTTTAGAGCGATGCGTTGGGCAGTAAATTTTTCATATACACCTGGCACGACCATACGATAAACGCGATCGAAATTTTTCCGAAATATATTTTTACAACGCGTGTTCCATGTCAGGTAATCTGCTATACGTACGTAGCGTACATGACTGACATAGTCCAACGAACTCTGCGCACGATATCGTCGAATATTGGCCAAAAAACTCAGCTTCGAGTGAAGAAAAAAAAGCGGCTCGTAAACTGCAGTAAAACATTACGCGTATTTGTCGAAGCCCTCGAGGCGTTTTATTCGCTCGTACCAAAGCGTTGAGCGAATTAAAAATATGAAAAGACTGGTATGGCACATGGAACGTAATCGAATCGAATCCGACGTATCATTTTATAGCATCTGCGAGTACGAGAAACTCGTAAGTTACCATTTCGAAATTCGTATAAGCTTATGCGTTCCGAACTGACGACCGTAGAAGTGGAAAAAAAATGGCCTGAGAGAGGCGATGACGACGAATAGCACGGAGAAGAAAAAAAACACACGATTTGGAAGACATTATTAATATAATTTTGCTATAACATGTGCTTTATACGAGTACAGAAGAGTGACAAATCGACGCTTTTATGTTGCGAAAGGGACAAATACGTTTCAGGATGGGGCAGGCTGGGAAGAGGCTAATGCTGTACTTTGAAAAGGGCGCTGCGAAACGCCATATGGACGAAATATAGTCGTCATCGACGATATCCATAAAAAATGCTTCATGTACGACTATACGAACGAGAAGCTATCAAATCGTTTGTCAATGATAAGACAATGGAAGCTATTGCTTGCTCTAATTAAAGACAGCGTGTCGCCGATGTTTATCTCGACTCGAGATGCTTTTTCTTTGCGCTATGTCATTTTCCTCTCGCGTCTTCTTCCGCCATCGCCGCAGCATTATATTGCGTATTACGTATTTTTGTTTGATCGTCGCTATCGCGTCGTTACCATAATAAAACTTTATCTGTATGTAAATTACTCGTATACCGAGCTGAAAACAGAAAAAAATTCTAACGATCGCATCTACATAATTCGGATTATAGCATGAAAAAAAAAAATGAAATGAAAATAAAGAACAACTTTCTATTTACAAAACTTATCTATATATAAACGAGTATACATAGCTATATTTAAGAACAGAAACTTCTTTGAAAAGGACATCTTTAAATACGTTGCGTCGCGTATCACTAATGCTATATCTGTATATAAACTATAATTCAAGAATCGGTTGGTATAATTTTTTGAAATAAAAAATAAACACGCGTCAAACGCATGTAACTAGTTACCAGTTTAGCGTTTATATAAATTAAACCGGTACACAGATATCAGCCGAGTTAAGCGTGATCGTTCTCATCAGTTTCATCTCGTGTTGATATTTGAAAATTGAATTTGAACAATTTGCACGTGATATTTTCAAACAAGATGCTCGCTCGTTCCATTAACCCTTTTGTGCCTGAGAAAAAACTGGAGGTTACTTGACGATTTTCAAGTGAATGTGACCTCCATACTGGTACTAGAAGAAAATTTCAACGAATTTTTTGAAATTCGAAATTCTACACAAGATTGATAAAAATTGATGAGCAATCACCGAAAAGTTACATTTTCCAATTTACTAGACCGAGCCCACTTTCAGAAATGAAAAACATTCAACCCCTGTTCAATTGTTCCTGTATTTTTTTAATTAATTGAATAAAAAATGCTTCAATTGCGGAGGCTATTTTTGATTTAGATGAAAATTTGCACAGGGAACCAGCGTTCAAACTTCGAAGTCAACTACTCGATTTCTGTGCCGAAATAAAAGTAAGGGTGAAATTTTTTGCCCAGTTACACCTTGAAAGATCTTTACTTGTAAGTTGATTACTATTTTCACCAAAAGTTA
The DNA here is from genome assembly GCA_900064475.1 of Pseudococcus longispinus. Lineage (NCBI taxonomy): Eukaryota > Metazoa > Arthropoda > Insecta > Hemiptera > Pseudococcidae > Pseudococcus > Pseudococcus longispinus. Next base: position 1,924 of record FIZU01018628.1, on the reverse strand, counting down.
CTTGAAGTTACTTTTTTTCAGGAATGATTAGTTGAAAAAAAATCAATGAAAAAATTGAAAAGAAATAGGAAAAAAATTGTGATTTTTTCGTGTTGATGCAATCTACAGTCCTCTGAAAAAATATTGAAAACTGGAAGCAGGAATAGTCGTTAAAATGATTGATACGAGTATTTTCATAAAACGAGATCACGGAAATCGTCGAAAATCGGTCACAATTTTTTGAATTTTTATAAAAATCGGTAAAAACTTCGTTGAAAGTCAAAAAAATCATGAAAAGTATCGAAAATGTCGTAAAAATGGTGAAAATGTTCCTAAAAATCTTTGGAAAATGTAAAAGTGGTTGAAATGCAAATTTTCTTAAAAAACTTGCAATATTCACAAATTTTCATTTTAAAAAAACAGTAAAAATAAAGCAAAAATGAAAAAAATATCATTAAAATTAGAAAATGTAAAATTCTTCTAGCAGTTTTTACGAGAGTTTGGACGAATTTCATAATTTTTTTTATCGTTTTCACAATACTCTTGTAATTTTTTTTAAAAACGTTCAAAATTTTAATGAAATTTTCGACGATTTTATAGTTTTTTTTAATACTTTTTTGAAAATTTAAAGATTTTTTACTACATTTTGACAGTTTTTATGATTTTGCGGTCATTTCTACGATATGCTCACCAATATTTATGACAACTTCATGCAATTTTACCTAATTTTAAGCAATTTTTACAATATTTTCACTGATTTTTATGAAATGTTTGACCATGTCAACAATATTTTCAACAACTTTCATGATTTTTTTACTGATTTAACTATTTTTACCATATTTAAACTGCTTTTTCAATCTATGAAGTCATCCAAAGTAATTAAAGTTCGCGATTTCGCGATGCCGAAACGTAAGGCTAACATTTTTTATCCCCCCCTCCCCCTCTCCCTCCAAACAGTTGTAAGTCATACCTATCCGTGTCAAATTAAAAATCATAAGAATTGGCGTTTGGTTTGTTACTTTTTTTAGGAAAAATTGGTACTAAAATTTCCTTGGAGGGGAGGGGGTGGAAGGAGATTCAGTTACGATGCCTGTAGTAATACATTTCTTTTCTATGCATGCAGCGAATCATCGAATAAAAATTCTTTCCCAGAACAAACACATTAAAAAATTCACGAAGTATAATTTGCAAAAATTTTTCCCATTCCTTCAAATAGAATATTATATAATTTTCAAAAAAACGCTGATGAAAGTCCGAAAAACTTTTGAAAGCTGATTTTCTGTGCGACTTTTCAGTTCAAATCGAAAATTCTCTTATAATCTCTTCATTTTGTTTTTCATTTTATTTTATAAAAGTATGAGAATTTTCAATTTTGAATTATTGGGGTCCTGAAATATCTGCATTACAAATTCGAATTTTCGAATGTTTTTTTTTTAGATTTTAATTATGAAAAATTGGAGGGGAGGAATTGGAATTTAAGTAGAAAGTCATTTCCACCAATGAAAATTGAAACTTTAGGTACACATGAAATGGGATCAAATCGAAATTATTCAATTTCAAAGGGCCACCTATGAAAAATCGAATTGTAAGGTCAAAGAATCGGACACAATGTCATAATGTCTCCTGAAATGTCTAAAAGTCAAATTTTGTAACAATATAAATTTTTCCAAGTTCAAAAGTCAACATAATCACTTCATAAGAATTTTCAAAATCAAAAAAGTCAAAATTTCTGAAATTTTCCAATTTTAAGAAATCGTTTAAAATGAAACAAAAAAGTCTGACATAATGTTTAAAAGTTAAAGTCTGACAAAATGTCTAAAAGTCAGCATTATCTTTAAAAAATTTTCAAGTTCAAAAAGTCAGTTGAAATCTGAAAATTTTTTTAAGTATTGTAGTATGAAGAGAAGGCCGATGAATCAGAACATGCACAACATGTTTATGGTTA
>FIZU01018625.1:0-16839 GCA_900064475.1 Pseudococcus longispinus | reverse complement strand
GGAAGGGTCGAGTTACGTATATCGAAAGAAGTACGTAAACACGTAAGGCGATTGATTGCCGTCTTAAAACAGAAAAAATTCATAGGCCTCAGATATACCGTTACAACCCTCTCCCTATAAAACTATGAGTTTTGACGTATTTTTTCTAAAAAAAAGTATTAACAATTGCCAAAAAGTATCACGATTTTCCGAGTGAAAAAATGTTGCACCCCACTTCATGAAATTGACCTTGGAAATGAGGTCATGTTAAATTGGGAGCCACCTTTTTCAACAGTTCGCCTCATTTCTGAAAAGCTTGAAAAACTACTGATTTTACCTAAAGTCAGTAAGTTTCAGCAATACCACAAAACATCAAATTTGACATTTTAGTACATAGTCGATTAAAACAAAGTTGTCAAGATTAATTTTTACAATGAATTTCATTATGTCAGCGCTCTTATATCTGATTTTTTTAAAAATTGATCCCTGTCCTAAAAAAAAGGCTCTTTACTTGATCAAGTTCTCAGCTAGAATCAAAAGGGGTTTTCTCAAATTCCAATGAGACAAAAATAACTTTTCATTCATCAGTATCAAAATATGATTAATCCATGGGCAAAAAATTTGCCCAAAAATGAAAAATATTTCAAACCGGAAACCCTCATGCAATATCTCATATCTTCAAATCTCACGATCTTTCAACAAGATGCAAACGAAGGCAAAAATGCTTCACTTAACGATACTGGGACTTATGAGGAGGAAGAACCCAATATTCATCACTTCCTGGGAGCTCGTTAGCCCCAAGACTTCACAAACCCGAAACCAGCCAACGTGATCAAATTCCCACACGAAAAAACCCGATTTTTCGGCAAAATTCGTATAGCATACGCGTAGACTTATCTATCAATACGCAATAAGCCTATGGTGCGTCGATCCTGAAGATGTCAAATTGTTCACAATGGATCTAGACGACTCAATGGGCGTTACCAATTAGTTAGTGATTATCGAGCGGTAATTTAAACGAGACTTTCGATCATTTCGCCAAGATTACCGTAGGTATACACTATAATGAAAGCAATAGGCGCAGACGGAGCTATCACGAGGCTACTTTGGGTCCTAAAATACAAGGTATTAGCATAACTTGACCGAACCAGTACATCCTTAGGGTATTACCGTGCACAATGGAAAGTACTAATGGAAGCTTCAATTGTTCCTTCAATATCTGATCATCGATAAGGTAACATTTGACCTGTACAATTGGCAGAAGGTTTTCGATTTGTTGCATGTGAGAAAATGCCATGCCACAGCCGTCTGCGTCCAGTACACCCGGTCACCATAGAGCAAAAATTCAAAGCGACAAGCTTCGCTGAACACAAAGTACCGTTTCTATATACGTAATACGTATGTACGTATATCGTGTATACGTTTATTCAAAATACGTACCGGCTATTATAAGATATTCGTAGGTACGCCAGAGTCAACAAGTGGAAAATTCGTATTAATTATTAATAGCTATCTCGAAACTATGCGAATGGTCGATGAAATTAATAATATCAAAAGTTGATGCTGTTTAAATTAACGAGCAATTCGCCTGCGTAGACCAGGTTATTCATGTGAAATTATTTCCTCTTTGTGGCAGCGTATTATTACAGGAATGTCTTCTCTATTTCTCTTTCACACACACGCACTTCGCCACATTAACCCAAACATGACCAAGTTCGGTTTTAATTTATTAAATTCTGATATGTATTCGTATTGTTTTCGCATTTTTTCCAAGCTTTTCAAAAAAAACACAAAAAATAACGTCCCAGCGACGAGTAGGTAATTTCCTGGTAAATAATATAAGTACTTTTTTCTTCAAACGTAATCTAGAACGTATCTAATTTCATGTTGAGTTTTAATTTAACAAATATAAATAACATCAATTATCATCGCAAATGTTACAATTCACATGCTCTCATTTTTATAGCCGTTGTATTATTTATTTAATTAATTCCCTGCTCCCCTCTCCTCATTCGTACCCACGTGCGAATAATCCGACCAATGACAAACCATCGTCGAAAAGTTTACCTAAAAATAAATCTCGGGTGTTTTGTTTTTACCCATTTCGATCTACCCCCCGTAAGAATTTCTTTGTTGAGGTATCAATTAACGCCGAGCAGTGGTTTACATGCATGTTTAAATTGAAATAATGAATTTATTAGAAGGACGCGTAGTAGAAGCCGCTTAGCTCGCGTTTAGAACTGGTTTTTCGCCTGATAAAAGGTTACACTTAAATGATTTATTCGTTTAAATTATTTCACCTTTGAGATTATGATCAAAATTACATGTATTTTCGCGCCATTTCACACGTTCCGATTACTACAATTTGACCACATGGTAGTCAAACCAGAATAACTTTTCTTTCCTACTCTTCTCGGAATTATATTTAGAAATATTTAGGTTATGCAACTTTTGCTACCACGCATTCTTAATAATGGTAGGTGTTTATGTTCAATAATGATAGAAAAAAAAACCTTAACCATGCCAGTTTACACATTGTATGTAATTTAGTAATAAATATAGCGAGTTGTTTATATATCTACCTGCGGAATAGCAACATAATCGACGTGTGTAGAATGTGAAATGTTAAAGGTACCTACATACGTAGAATAGATTAATTTCTTCCTTCCATTTTTTTTACTACGTTGTCCAAAATTTTGACAAAGTGTGGGATTTCCCTACTTTTATGGCTTCTTAATTGATGTTTCCACATAGTTTTTTTTTTCATTTAGAACAAAAATTGGCAACACTGATCGCTATCTTCGGTTTACCTAGTTTTTCTATAATAATATTTAGATTAAATATGTAATATCCTATTTCATTATTATAAAACCGGAGAGAAATTTACACCGTAAGATGTGAAAGAACCGCAAGACGATCAGGCGTAGGTAATTTTGTGGCTAAAAATATGAAATGCCATAAGAAAGGGAACCGGAAAGATGGTTGAATGTTTTCATCATCGTGGAATGAAACAAAAAAAAAATACAAAACTCCGACGAATTCTTATTACATTTCAAATTAAGTCATAAACGGAACTTTATTACATTCGGATGCGTGCAGAAGAACCACAAAAGGTGCGAATATGGTGAAAAAAGAGGTAATCCAATCTCGAACACTAAACCAAAATCGTACGGAGAAAATTAAAAGAAGGTATCTTTCATTTCCTCTTTCTTCGCATTTCATTTTTTTCTAAATCTTTGCTCGGGTTTCTTGTGTAGAAAAAAAATCAATTACTTTTGAGGTATTTTTTTCGAGTTGATGCAACAGTTTTTGTTATGAGGAGAAGGGAAATGAGGTTAAAGAGGTTAGAATATGTGAAGCAATAAAAGTTCAAGATGAAAGAAGGGCATGAGATGATGAAACATAGATTTAAATCGATATATTACCAAATTTTTTCATTGGGTAGTTCAATTTACTGAATTTTTACACAACTTTCTGACTATTTTTCTCAATTTTCTGAGATTATTGTAGAAAGAGGATTACCTTACTGATTATTTGTCAAAAAATTGGTTAGATCAACTATTGCAAGTGATAGATGGAATCATATGACAATAAAAAACATCCTTCAACAATAGACATTGCACTGTGAAAAAGGTCAAGCAGTTTGTGAAAACAAGCAATATCCTATCTTCAAGGACAATTGTCCTGGGGTGATGAACAAATCTCCTGGCATAATGGACAAGTGTCCGGAGAAAAAGGTCAAGCAGTCTGCAGTATGTGACAGCAGACAATATCCTGTGATAAGAGACAATTATTCTGGAACGATGAGCAACTGTCCTGTGATCAAGGGCAACTGTCCTGGGAGGATGCTCAATTGTTCAGTGATAAGAGACAATGTTGGTACAATGGACAAAAATCCCGTGAAAAAGGTTAAGTAGTCTGCAGTATGTGACAACAGACAATACCTTATGACAAGAGGCAATTCTTCTGTAATCGAGTGTAATTGTCCTGGGATGATGGATACGTCTTTTAAGACAATGGACAAACGTCCTGTGACAGTGGAAAGTGTCCTATGAAAAAGTTCAAGCTGTTTGTGACAACAGACAATATGCTGTGGTAAAGGAAAATTGTCCTGCGATGATGGGTGAATCTCCTGGGATAATGGACATGTATCCTGAGACAATGGACAGCCCTATGAAAAGGTAGGATGTAACAAGTTAACACACAATATCCTACGATAAGGGACAATGATCATGGATGATAGATAAATCTCGTGGGACAACGGATAAGTGTCTTGGAAAAAAGGACGATTGTCCTGAGACAAAATAGTGTTGTGCAAATAGAAATTGCCCTGTGAATAAAAGACGTGTCTTATGATAAGAGACAAATGCCTCCTAACAGCAAACAGTGTCCTATGACAATTGTCAAGTATCTGAGGACAAGGGACCAAGGTGTTCAAGCAGTACGCAAATTTCCTACACTAATGCCAATAGGCAATTCCCTGTGACAAGCGATGTGACCAGATAGGTGATAAGTGTTGAATAATAATTGCCACCAATCAGATGTTGAATTGTCACTAATTTCTGGTAAACATGCTTTTCACGGATTAAAATTGAAATAGGATATCGTCCAATGTAAAAGGTTGATCATTTGTATTGACTCATTTTTCAAATTCTACCAGGTTCAACATATTTGCAGTCATTTTAGAAATTACAAAACAAATCTAATTTTTTGGTAATATGAGAAATATACTTGAATTTCAATTTTTCTACAATCCAAATTTCTCCCACCACAGTTTTCTGCATCGCTCAACTTTCTTTATTTGTTTACTCGCATTCTTATACCTTAAAACCATCTCGCGTTCACCCCGAAGGGTTCAAATCGACCCAGAATCAGGTAACAATTTCACACACAAGATTCAATCAAACCTCTACGTACTTGTTAACTTGACAGTATGACCTGCACGCCAATATTCGCACAACATCCACGCATCCATAACGATCTCGCCTTCGATCCCGGCTCAGCTCAGCTTATCCATACCGGTCTATAATAAACACCGTGGTAACCTAATAGACTGACCGTACAACGTATAAAACTCTCATTTACCTATAATTTCAATTAATCAAAGATAAATCTGCGTTAGGTTGGTATAAATCATAGTGCACGTTGTTGAACATCTGTTCAAACACCACGTAAAACTGGTACCTTGGCACGATACACGATACGTAGACTCGGTACAACCTCCCAGCCTCAGCTTAGACTGGCGAGTTTATTAGTAATGTACTAGCGAATACTGCAGCATGGCGCTTCGAAGTGAAATTTTCACCAGTCTTGGTTGTCTGCTGGATGCTGGTCGGGACTAGAACCGTAATAGGCAAATGTTGAATTTGAAATCATGTCGAGTAGTGGGTGTGAAAATCCATATATGGAATTCAACTAGATACACAGAAATAGGATGGAGTTTCCTGATGTGAGCGAATTTCCACGCAAAGCCTCGTTTTTATGCAAAGAAATTGTGTGTTTTCAATTATAACGTTGGCGAATTTGCGGGCATGCGCAACGAAACCGTATCGTTTAACAAATTACACGCGGGCTTTGCTGGCATAATGAGCCAACTCGACGGTACGAGCAGTGGCATCGGCATGGCGAGATAATCCAAGGTACCTATGCCGATGGGAGAACGGTCTCGGGGTCGTAGTCTCGCGTTTCAACAATATTTACCTACTCTCATCGCCATATCTGGTTATCTGGTTTATTTAAATATAACTGCATATCGGCGCATATCGCTTAATGTGATCAATGAAGTGCGTGTTCACCTTAAAACAAAAACAACCATATCTTCATCGATAATCAGCGGTCGATAAGACGCCTACTGGCTCTATCGCGGTTCATTTAATTAAACGGGCGCGATCGCGTACATCGCCGAGGAGAACCCCATCCGCAGCGACCATTCTCAGCAAATTCATTAACAGCTTATACCGCCAGTCACCGAATCATTTACAACAATGAGCCAGCAAAACTTATAGAGAAAATCCGTACATCGACGAGTCGAGCAGATACAGTTAACCATTCTGCGTGCACAGCGATTTACCACATCGCGCGGATTATACTATGCATTTCAAACATGCTTAACTCGACCGGGGCCTTTTCCCATCAAAAAAAGTACCGCCATATGGTGGCAGAATAGAATGTAGAAAAAATCATCACCGTCTTCGTGGTCTTTGTCGCAGCATACACTCATCGCCATCCCAGCTAGGGCGATCCAGTGTCCAGCGAATGGGCTAAAATCACGTACCAATCGGATATTGGCGCGTAAGTTTATGTGAAAAAATCCGGCAGCACATAAATTAGAATCACGTACAAATATAAAATTAAAATTATTCGGTGCGGAACAATCGATTTAATTGTTTCGTTGGTTTCATGTGTGCGTGGATATCTGCTGGTCCATGCGTTGCCTATAAATACCATCGAGCAATTTTTCTATATCGATGCTTTTATACAATAACTTCTCAGCATCGGCGTGATCGCCACCCATCAGTTCAAATATCTCTCATATTTGTCGGTTATAACCTTATACCGTTGAAAAAAATTCATCGATATGGATGAACAACTGTATAATATTTTAGACAAAGTATCTGCTCGAGTGAAAAAAAAGATGAATTTTTTTCAATTAACGAACCCTGGTTGAATATTCGACGCAGTCTAACGATCCTATACCAAACTGTAAATCGGTCAGCGAAGCTGTAAGAAAATTCGTGGAAACGAGCAACAACGTTTCCATTGAATAGGAAAAAATTTGTACCGAGTACACGAGAATCACGACATTTTGAGCACTGATACCATCGAACGCGATACCATCAAAGCCCCAGTGCGCTGCTGTGATCTTTTGCACGAAAACACGCGATGCCATCTCGCTGAACGCGTTCTGCGTTGTACATAAAGTCACCATATTTCGTACCGCACCCTCCGAGTATAACCTAGAAAATGGCTCGACTCTCGTGTTAATTTACAAAATTATTATCGAATCGTGGGCTAGAGAATGTGCGCGATTAGCGTGTACGCGAAACAAATTGATTACCGTTAACTTATCGCGTCTTCTCTCTTTCTGTTTACTAACCTAATCTATAAGCGATATTTTGAAACATTTCCTCGTGTTTTCTCTGCGAGTCTTTGTTTTGTTGTGGTTTTTTTACTCCCCTTCTGTACTCTCTTCCTACGGAGTTGTGTTATAGCTTTACCCATATAGTCGTAAGCACTAGGCTGCACACATACTGGGCTCTTAACACGATATAAAGATAAAATAGCAAAAAACCAATGGTGTTAGTTCACGAGCACGAATCACAGGTGATGAAATCGATTCGAACCTTTTTTCGCTCATTTAAACGTATTTTTTTCTACATTCGTCAAAGCTAATTATTGAAAAGTTCTTCGATCGGGCGCCAAGTAACGGTAAATGTCCCTGCACTTGAGGCGCCAATTCACTCAAACAACATCTGTGATGTACGATATGTAAAATACTCGGTTTTCACTATTTTAATGAATTTTTCCACTGGCATTGAGATTAATTAGCAAAGTTTCTCAATTTCAATTCATACGTGACATCGCATGTTCCATTTTTGGGGCATCCAATGAGAGTAAACTTTTCAAATTCTAAACCACCAATTAATAGAAAATATTCAATACATGATTCTCTCAAATTTCTTAATTAGATGGCTTCGTTTTCGTGTTAAGAATTTTTTTTCCAATACTCACGGTTGATAAGCTCTTATGATGACTCAAAATTGATGATGTCCCAATTTGGAATATCTCAAGATTTTTTTTTGAAAAAGAATAAAATTGAAAATCATATCTCATTAATATGCACTTATGTAGGCATCACTTTCCATGGCATAGTTCACAACTCGCAGATAAAGTATTGCACAGAAAAATATATAAGGAAAATTATCTATCTGGTAATTGATCATACATAAGCAGATATTTGAACAGATTGAAAATTAGATACAAAAGTCTGATCAGTTCAAATTTAAATATACTGATCACAGCCCAAAACTCTCTCCTCTTCTCGTAAATCCAAACCTATCCAGAATGCATTATCCATTCCAAATGATTCTTTCTATTGGAGCAAGAAAAATCATTAGGCTTCTAAATTGATACCTAAGATTCAACGACCAATTTCGGTTTGATCAGATCTATTCAAAGATCAGGTAGATATAATTGGATCTGTTTTCAATTTTGTATTTCTGATCATGTAGAGATTATTTTCTATAGTATACCTAGTTCATAACTCGCAGATAAATTGTTGCACGAAAAAATGCAGGATGGTCCACACAGAAAATCGATGGCTTTGAAAATGAAAAAAAAAACCTATTTTTGGCTATTTCTAACATATTTTGTGGACTTGTTGGTAATGATTTTCCGCTACAAATCATCTCAAATGGGAAGAAATATTTTAGAACGAAGAATTAACCAAGAATGAAAAATGTTTCTGCAAAAACGGTTCAATTTCGCCCACATTTCAAAAAAAATAACCTAAATATCTTCGCCCTCGGGTATAATTATGATTTTTACATCGACCCTGTTTTGGTATATGACACATTTGACATGTCGATTACGAAAAGGGATACGAAATGATACACGACCTCGTAATAACACAAACAGTGTTTAAAAATAACTCGAATAAGGAATTCCGTACGGACAATACGAGCAAGATACCAACAAAAGTAGAACTATATTTATCAAATTATGCCATCAAATCCTCCAGGGTACAGGTTGATGGCTCGGAAGACTAAATATATCCTAAATTGACAAGGAAGCTGCTCATCCAGATACCACATCAATAGAAAGGAAAAATATTTTGTAAAAATAGCGTAAACGAAAAACGAAACGCCCCCTGAAAACCAAAGCCCAGCAAAAGTCCGTAGAACAACGGCGAAATCCCATGAGAAAAGTGTTAAATCAATTTATCGGATCGAAAGAGTTTAATAGATATGGTTTGTAAACGCGATCGCCATACAAATCGGGCACCGGAGCCGAGATCCAGCTGCGTGCTGATTAATTTAAGTCATCATTGCTCGTCTGGCTAGTTCGCAACCAATTAAGGTAAAATCGACCGTTATAATGATACCTTTATGATGTTTACCGACCGATGGTGGACTTTTGTTAACGGTGAGGTATATTAAGGTGCGTTCGGTTCGGTTTGGTTGTGGTGTGTTTATATACTATTTATACCGATATAGGATAAGGTACTCCGGCGAGTGTGTGTACTTTTAAGCGAGTACCTTTTGCGTTTATTTGTTGTTGTAGATGTAAGTATATCTATAGTACGTTGCCCAAGTTCGGCGCAAGTGTAAACATAGTATTAAATAACCGGATTAGCATTGTTATTACAATTCCCATGCTGTTTTACGTGCAGTCCGCGACGCCGGTACACCGGTGCGTGTTTTCCAAGTTTCGACAGGCCATAACACACTGTGTAACAGCGAACACGTGCTATTTTTAGAAGAATTTATTTTTAAATCTGATAATTACAATATCGCGTGTTTAAATTTCTACCTTACAGGTACCAAAATAATACCTGCGCGACGAGATGTAGTTTAACACGATGATTTTTATCCGCAGCTTGCTCTTTTTACAAAGGGCACCTCGTTAAATGATGAGATGACCTCGTATGTTAATCGTTCATCATACTTTGAGAGACTTTGTTAAAATTTTTCTGATTATTTCGTGCCGATACCGTTACCCCGACCTAACAGCTTCCAGTATAAGTGAAAAAAAAAGAAGCAAAATACAACAATGAATTCGAAGAACCCAGCAATCATCACCCGAACCAGTAGTTAAGATTTAAATATAAACCCGTCGATCGTATAAATCATTCGGTTTATGGGTAATTTGGCTCGAGAGTAGTAAATAACTTAATTGGGTGGTCAGTTAATTATTCGCTTCTGTGAAACTGCAGTGCACACGGTGCACCGGTTTTCCGGTAGTAACACGTAATTGTTGCCATCGATGTAGTAATCGTTTCCAATGACTCAGATCGTTTACCCCTGCGAAGCTGGTAGGATTGTGGAAATGAACAGAACAGGTGTGGTGTTTGGTTAGAGCTTGATGAGGTACCATACTTTTTACGAGTGAAGAAGGTGCTTGCATGGTGACAACATAAACCATCTGGGTTTTAAAAGTGATTACCTAAAGTTTGTAGACGAGTGAGATATAAAATGTGCTGCAAAGATTGTTCTTCAAGAACTCATAAGTTTTTGTGGTGACAAAGGAGAGAACATATTCATTATTTTGTTAAAATAAGTAAATTTATTGTGCCCTTCAGAAGCTGAAATTTCACAATTTTTACAACTTTGCAGTCATCAAGGGGGTCTGGAGGCACCAGACCCACTGACTTTCCACCTCCTAACCCCCAATAACGCCACTGAAAGTTTTTCCCCTCCAGGACAACAATTTTTCAATGGATTTTGATAGTCTGAATCACAATTATAACTCAAATCGTGCTTGATCGAACGAAGGGCAGATCGAGCAGCATACCCTCAGAAAAATTAGGTTCGAGTAGGAAAATTTGCAAACCTGTGGACATTTTTTCCAGAAAATTCTGAAAAATTTTGTTTTAGTCGAAAATTTTCAACTTTACTCCTCTCCCTTTCTCAAGGATGCCGAATTCGATTCTTCCGCTCAATTTAATTCATTCTTTGGTTCGATACTGACAAAGTGACAAATATGAATGAAGCAAAAAAAAATCCAATAATCGAATAATTTCAAATATAAAAAATCCAACACAAGAATCATTTAACCACGACGATTACCGAACTGAAAAAAATCTCCAAATATCATCGGCTCGTTAAAACACTCAACTATTGAACCCCAACGCTCCCCATCTCCTAAATTAACACCGCACGAAGAAAACTCGGCTTTAAAAAAAACTTCCCAATTCGTCCATTCATTCGTTCAAAAAAACCTTCAAATCATATTTTCATACTCGACGAATATAAGACAAGAGATACACGACAGCAAAACCACATGTACACGTACCAATGATACAAATACATAATGGTCTTTAACCAATCCAAGGTCGACGAATTAGTCCATTCAACCCTTTCCAGTGTTTCCAATCGATTAGAAACAATAACACCAGAGGGGTACAGCTACGTAAGATATAATACGAATAAAAATCATAAAACTTCAAATCCGAATGTACCAAATATACCAGTACGATCTCTGGGCAGCGGTACGAATGCGTAAAAAACGGGTATCCCAAGAAGACGACATTGTTCTCCAACTCCATACGCATGTTGCCATACGCGATTGTCAAATGACAAAGTATACTGCACGGTTTTTTACATGGATGGAGAAAAATCCAGCCTACGAGTATAATATGGATCGTTTAAATTATACCTTGTTCGGTAACACTACATAGATACTACAAAAATAGGTTCAAGTATATTAGTATGGTACAAATACACGAGACACACACTCCTACCGAATTACGCACGAGACGTATCAATTGAGGAACATTTTGTGAAACATCACCTAGATTCGATAGCTCGGCCACTTGGAGGCGTCTTCTCAACTCCCAAGTAATAATAATCCGAATATACTAAATTTGTCACCTTTCCTTACGAATGGCGATGTCATCGCGAATCCGGAGGGGCTAACGTTAGTAACCAGGTCAATTGTGCTTTGTCAATGTACAAAAACGTTCAATTAAAAGAGGAAGCTGCCGTCAAACGGTCCGGTAGGTATATATCAATCTTTAAACACTTGGCATTTTTTTACGATGGTTAATAAAATACATTCTCGGGCTGTCGAAGACGCGAACCAGAGAATAATGCTGCACCCATTTTAAAAAAACAACGTAATAAACTTTTTTTTTTCATTTTCATTTCGAGATACTCCGAATAAATAAGTTATAAGCGTTTACGAGAGGCGCTTCGAGTCCGACTTGCCACTTGCCAGAGCTCGGAATCGAGCTGCCAACGGTTGATGATCGAGTCGTTTATCGGATCCAGGTATCCTACGATACGTTTATGGATAATAATGACGTCACGATAAACACGTATTAAAATTTTATTTGTGTATAAACTGCGGGAAGTATATGGCTCGAATGGCTGCGAATAAGTAACTGCATACTTAATATTGTGCAGTTACACGATTATCGTCTGTGTATTTACTATGTACGCATATAACAGGCTACATTATCGCCGAGACCGTGCGTACACAAGGTACTTATAACTTCATCATATTACACTTTTGTAAAGTGCGGTGTGCGTTGTGCATTTCGATACACATAGTCTGGCTGGTCGTACGATACGATGCATTCCTACGCACACGAAAAAACCTGTTATAAACCAACCGATACATATCGAAGGTTGCCAACAAGAGTATAAAAGTACGACGAAGAGGGAAAAAAATGCACGAATTATGGCGCGAGCGCGCGTACGCGAAAAAAAAACCACAATCGAGGAAAAATAGTCGACTTTTCCCCCCTCGCTTCGTACGTAATCTACGTAGGTACGCTTTTACCGTGCAATCATTAACGGTGTCTTAAACGGTTCCTTATTAATGAGCGTTAAAAGCTCTTTAAAACGCAATATGACCTTCGTCGGTCATTGAACATTGGTCATCCATGTTCATTAGGTCCGTTTAACGGTCCCCGTTTAACTACACTTTTTTTTTCGCCGATTTTTCTTTGAAATTTCCATCCACCGCCGCGTTTTTCTTCGTATCTACCGTAGCGCTGATACGTTCGTGCGCTACGTCGAATTCCGAACGATGACTGGCGTTTTTCGGGGTTGTGCATCGCCGATAGATAGCTACCAGCAAGCATACTGCATCGGATCCTCTCGTCTTCTTATCGCAGCCGAGCGTGTATACCGTTCCGTTATGTACTTGTACTACGTACAACCATATCCTCTAAGACACGACGGACGTCGTTCCTGACTGACTGTGTAGTTTTTCCTCTTGTCATCGATCATCGTCCATCGATATATGTAATCGAACGGTATCTCGATGAGGTTTTTTTTTATACCTTTAGTGTTGTATTTCGGCTCGGATATGTTGGATAGCGGATTTACTCCGTCTTGGTACATGCTGCATGCTACAAGGATATGCTATGGTCGCGTATGTGAACGCAAATCCCATGTCAAATTGTCAAAAAATATGCATAAGCGGTGAACCCGGTATGTTGCACTGTTCCATGTCTAATTGTACCAGGAATACGCCGAATAGGTCGATGATTTCAGTTCGTATCATTTTACGGAGCTGCAGAATCTTCGATATGTGAAACAGCAAATGAAGCAAATGAGGAATTGAATCGTAAACCAAGTTGGCCCAAGTACGATATCGAAGGATTTATGATGTTTTGAGTCGACATTTCCAGAAAATCAATTTTTCGTATTTCACTAAGAACTTCAACTTGAGTTCCGTGCGATTTCGGCGTAACTGCAACACTGAAGCAGTTTAAAAACTTTTTGGGGTTCAATATTCTTCTAACCCAACAAAAGTTGACTTTTAAACCTTTTTTGAGGATATTTCAATACGTAGTGAGAAACTTTCGGCCCTTTAAATTTCAAGATATCTTTTCAAAACAAAATTTAATTGCAAAAAAACTATATTCAAATGCTGCTTCCCTTTGAATCACGTGCTTTGATATAAATCACCCATTTCAACAACACTATATCGATAGATGGGCTTCCAAAAACCACAATCACATTTCCGTATTCAATCAAAAGACTAAACTAATACAACGAAGGAAACACAAACGAGTAGATACTGGCAATTCGATAAAAATTCCGCTACAATTGCACTTGGCATTATTTTCAGACGATCCGTCGAGTCCTAGTCCTACATTCTCTTACCTACGCACAAATTATAACAACGCAGAGCCATTTGCGAAAAAAAAACAACAACAGAACGTGCTCTTCTTACGCAGGCACACTATAAACACTATTTAGTAAACGAATATAGTACACTTCCATCCAGTTCCAGGGTACATTGGGAAAACTCGAGTTACGAGCAGTATTTAAGGTCATACACGAGCTAACGCGATTTAGGATTTAGCATCACGAATGCGAACGTCAAAACAATTGAGAAAACTAGGTACTAATTTTTACGTATTGTAGTCCGGGTGTCGATTAACAAGTCTTCTTCTTGGGCTAAAATATTAAAAGCGTTCCCAAACCGTACCGAGGTCGGTGATTAGACGCACAATTACTGACCATTTCACACCTTCTCTCGTGTCACTACGGTATAACATCAACGTCCGCGCCTGCCTTTTTCCAAGTCTACGAGGGTTTAATGACGGTGTGGGAATCGACTCCGCGCCGTGCGTATTTCAAACTAGAGAGAGTATCGAGAAAATGAGGATATAAGTCATTAAATTCGCACCTAGACTGATCGCGGCTTAATACTCGTGCACTTGAAAACATTCGCTGTACGGATTATAATTACTACGAAAGTGTTTCGAGTTTGATGGTGATGCTGATGGGTAATCTGACACGGTGGACAAATCTTACCAACTTTGAGTCGCTTGCATCTTATCATGTACTCGTAATGAATTCCGAGTGTAACATATTCGATGGAATGTCGTTTTCGTATGTATCGATCGATAAACTCCTTACTCGGAATTCCATCCAAGTTGATTCGAGTTTTTTAACGCTTAGTTTACTCCCCCGGCCATGATCACGTCCTCCGAAGCCCACCTACTGTTGAAAAATCGTCAGCTTAAAAGTGCCTTCTGTTCATTTTGTAATTTGTCCAAATTCTTGCCAGAAGAAGTGGGTACATAGCTTTGAAATGAGACAACACTTTTACCAAGAAATTATGTTTTTAGGTCGGGAATATGACTTGCATGATCAAATTTCGAGTAAATTTGATAATTTTTTTTACACGAATGGAAGGAGCGAGGGATTTGAATGGATAATGATATTGTTAACATGTACCTAATGTTTTAGGCCTCGTGTATGAAAGATAACTTTTTGGAATGGAAAAGTTTCAGAGATTCTTGCTTTTTGAACTTGGGAATTTTTACATATCTGACTTTTGACATTTTAATTTGTTGACTTGAAAATTGTTGGGGATTCTAGGATCTCTAAAATTTTCAAGTCAACATATCAGAATCTCAAAAGTCAGATGACTGAAATTTTCGTAGTCCAAGAAGTCAGAATTTTCAATTTTTCAAAATTCAAAAAGCATGGACTTGAAAAATTTCAGAGATTTTCAATCTTTGAACCTGAAATTATTTAGAGATTCTAACTTCTTGGGTTAAAAAATTAAGCTCAAGAAATGTAGGTGCATGATTTAATGGTTTTCTATGCAGCTGAGAAGTTTTCGATGAGTGGGGAGGGAAGGGGCCGGAGTCCTTTGCGTTCAATGGTTTTATCAAGATTTTTATCCATTTTTTTTGTATGAATCATTCTAAAAAAACTTACTTATCTTCAATCAATAATTCTTATGGTGAAAATTCCAAATATGTACTTACCTAAAACAAAGAAACAAAATAATTGCCAATTAGTTTACATATTTAGCTAAAAATCTCATTTTCTAACCAACTTTGGTGACCTAAAATAAAATGAATAGTGACCAAAACATTACCAACAGTAACCAAAAACCTCAATTCAATTCTCAAAGATGATTTTTGAAGATTAACGCCTTTTCAAATTCGAATTTTACAATAAAACATTTTAAAAATAATTGGAATACAGGTGTGATTACAGGAAAATCGACAAAGTATTCTTAAAATCCTTGAAGTTGCATATAAATCGTTAAAACTTATGCGAAAATTGTTTGAAAATCATAGAAATTTGAGTCGAAATACTTCTAATATTTCATGAAAATTATTAATAATGGCTAAAATATCATTAAAATAGTTTGAATATCGATGAAATTGCAGGAAAATCGTTTAAAATGGTTCGAAATTTGTTTGAAAGCAACTGAAATAATTCAGAGATATTTTAACTATTTTGAAGAACATTCTCAACGAACTTAGAGAAACTTCAATATTTCAGCATCATTATTAATAATTTTAATGATATTTTAACAATTTTGAGACGATTTTCAGCCTTTTTTATGAAATTTCAGTGTTATTTAAACATTTATTTAATTTCAATGAAATCTATCAATATTTCAACAATTTTAATTAATTTTGAACAATTTTTACAATGATTTTGATGATACAAAAAAATGATAATTTTCAAGGGAGCTTCTCCATTTTAGCGGTTTTTGTTGAATTTTGGTGAAAACAAATTAACTTTGGTGACTGCTTGTGAAAAAATTAACTAAAAGTCGCTCCAGCTAATTTCAGCGAATTGGTCATTTTGAAAACGAACAAATTCGAGTCTTGTAAAGAATACAGCATTGATTTTGAGTTTCCTTTTATTGTACTTGGAACAGGAAAATTTTTCCCCTTCCGCAGTTATTCGCATTCCTCCTTTATTTTCATATAAATGACTTTATATTTCACTATTTCAATCACCCCCACCTTCTCTCCCTCAAATAAATGGTTTCAAAGCATTGGCCCATTATGCTGCTCTACGAATTTTCTATCCAAAACCTTGAATTTTTTGAAAATACCAATTTCAAAAAAAATCCTGATCACACAACTATCGAAATTTCAGAAATTTCAGCTGCAATCGTAAAATTAAACAAAATAGATACATATTTTAATCCCACATTTCAAAATGATTTAACGATTTGTCATCGCCAATGGACACCTTGCACTGAGATTTTTATTTGTTTGTTTCCATATAAATCGAAAGTCTATGATAAAAGATGAAGATTAAAAAAAAAATTATGAAAATCGGTCCATTAGAACCCCCAAAATTAATTTTTTAATTTTGTAGTCAATAAAAACGGTACCACGTCGCGCACCCTGTAGTTTGA
>FIZU01018606.1:0-22573 GCA_900064475.1 Pseudococcus longispinus | reverse complement strand
CCCCCCCCCAAAGAAAATTTTTCTGACAAATTAAAATTTTTTTCAAAGTTCGAAATTCCTGTTTCAATTCTCCATCTTTCAATAGAAGGATAAAAAGTAAATGTTTTTGATAGAAGAGATTGAAATGTTATGAAAATCATTTAAAATGTCATAAAATACGTTTAATAAATATACAAGTTTACCTTGAAGGAAAAAGCTTTGAATTATTACCTTTCTCATTTCTGAATTTTTGCTAAAATGAGGAAAAAGTGATGGGCCTGAAAAATTATTCTCATGTTTAAACAATTTTCCTCCTTTTTGCTGAAAATTTCGAAAAAAATCCAGCCTTAAATTCCACAAAAAATCAGTAAAGTATTAAGAAACATTTTAAAAGGCAATAAAATTCACTAAAATATTGAAAAATCTTGGAAAATTTGACAATTTCAGTAAAAACTCAATTAAGAAATTTTAACGAAAGTAAGAAAGCCAAGAATCTGATTAATCCTCTAGAAAGTCATTAAATCATATCAATCATTTCCATCATTTCTGTAACACTTTGCAAATGTTTTTCTCAAGAATGTTTTCAACTCACTCCACCTTCGATTATAAATACACCCCTAGTACATGATGAATGAAAAATTTGAAAAGCTCCATTGTGAACTTACAAATATTAGTGGCGTATTTGATGGGGGGGGGGGGGGGGGTAGGGGGGGGGGGGGGGGGGTTACAGGGGGTCTGGACCAAACCTTTGATGCCTGAGATGTTGGAGAAAACGTTAATATTTCAGCTTTTAAATAAAAATTTTTGCCATTTGCTTTTTTTAGGTTCACTAACTTCCAAACATTTTGTCAAGCTATTTTAGACTTTTTGACTTGACAAATTTTTCAGATTTCAAACGATTTTTTGAAGTTGGAAAATTTCAAAAATTCTGACTTTTTCAAGTTTGAAAAATTTAATGAAATAGTCAGTTGACTTTTGAACTTGAAAAAATTTTAATTGTTTTAAAATTTGACTTTTAGATATTTCACGAGGCAGAGGGGTTTTCTTTCAAAAAACTTGTATTTTTTTAAAATTTTATTTGAAGTCTCGAGCTTTTTTTAAAATTTTATTTGAAGTCCCGAGCCGCCGCCCCCCCCCCCCCCTTGAATGACTGACTGGCTAAAATGCTGATCAAATGAATCTTGTTCGTGAACCATTAATTCGCTAAGTATTGTTCACTCTGAGTGAATATTGAAAACAAAAAAACACGGATGGAAAAGAAATAATGACGAAATTTCGAAAAAAACTATAACAATCGCGTAGGGTGGAAAGTATAATCGATAGATGCTCGCGTATAATACATATAATAATGACCGAAAGAACATGGTATAATTTTAGATTACGAAGCAATATTTGAAATATATATAGGATGGCAGCCGAGTCAGTCGTGGCGCGGCGTGAATATATTAGCATAATTTGTATGTCGAAAACGGCGTCATAAAATATGATTGATTAAGAGTAACGATCTGGTGCCGGTAAATAAGGTTTATCATCTGTGTACCTACGGTATATTTTAGGTGTTTTTTTAAAAATAAAACTGTTCGTAATAATAAATAACAAACAAGAATCGTACGTAAATGGAAACCTCGCATATGCAGAGTATGAGACTAGACAGACATCCAAATACAGACGAAAGAAAAGACTGAACACGAAACAATCCCCAAAACCCAGCCATGTATCTGGATATGGTATCAGCGGCCATATCAAATAAGAAAATCCAAATTGGACCCGATTGACTCATTAGTAAATGACTCCGAGTCGGAGAATATTTATCGCGAATGTGCGAGAAAACGTCATAAACAAAATGACCGAATATACAAAAAGGCGAAAGTTAGACATCTCGTTTTCAGTCACGTTTGTAATTTTATCCGACTGAAAACCGAACAATAGAAGCGGAATTAAACTTTTGGAAACTCAATTATGGTATAGCGCGAAATACATGTATATGGTTTATGTTATGTCTATGTTTTACACATAATGGGAAAAGACACGCGTAATTTTTTTCTCTTCTTGGGACGGTTGCTGCGTTGCGTCGAGTATTCGAACAAATAGTTGAGAAGAAGAAAGGGAAAAAAAGTTGTTACGAATAGTCAGCAATTCGTGCGCGATGCTATGGTGTGAAGAATTGGCCTGATTTTCAAAAGCAACGGAATAAAAAAATAGCGAAACTTTGTACAGTAAAACTCGCCTCTGGTGTGAAATAATTTTCGGGTCTAGTTTTTTTTTTTTTAAATAACCAAAATATCGAGTGATGTTTTCGTAGCGTGCGAGATTTAATTCGCTTAAGTGTTTCACGCGATGACCGAAATGGTCAAAGGTTAAACTGCGCTGTATCGAATAACCAAATCAATTTCTAGTCCTTTTTTTTTTTCTATAGGAAAGGGGCAATTGTCGAAATTTTTGCATCCGTCGCGTGGGGTCGTTTAGACGAAGATTTTCTTCAAAGATAAAGTGAAAAAAACTTCGAAAATTTAATTTCGGCCCAATAGTCTTAAAAATTTGCTGAAACTATATCGTTATATTTTATTGCGGCGTCGATGCGAGTGAAATTTTAATATGTGTTTTATCGTTTTAGATGTATACTTATTTCATTTTTTTTTTGTCTCGTTTACAAAAGTGTTTAAAGGGTAACATTTTCACGTTTGGATTATTCAAATGTAACGATTACGTGACATTTTACGCTACGTAAGCAATGAGTGTATGTAGAATGTGTGCTCGCAGTTACGAATGGTCTGCTTTTTACGAAACGAAACGTTTTCAAAGGGTAACGTGTTTTTGCTGTATAGGTTTTGAGTAAGTATGGGAAGTGATGAATTATTATTTTTTTAAGGTAAATTTTGTACATACGAATGTTATGGGTGTTTTGAATTTTACGAGGTTTCATTTTTGCTTCAGTGAAATGGTAATTATTTTTCTAGTGTTTGGTATTCTGACGTGCGATTTCAAGTTTTTCAAATTGCCCTGGATTCAAATTTTGGTTGTGAATAGGTTCCATTTTTTTTTTCAAAAATCATAATTTTCATGACTGTTCTTACAATTAATCTCACTGTCACATCTTTTTGCTTGAATAATTTATAAGATGAGTTGAGATTAAACTAGGAGCTAGATTAAATAGGGGCACGAGACTGTTCGCACACCCTCTTTTTCCTACGACAACGAAATAAAGTGTATTTTTCGTTCGAAAATTTGGATTTAAATCCTTCAATTTGAAAAATATTTGTAAAATACTGTAAAAAAGGTGCAAAAGTAATGAAAATTGTTGAAAATTTTATAAAAATTGGTGAAAATATTGTAAAATTGGTTAAAAAAAACATAATATGGGATCGTCCCGGAAAAAAGGAAGATAGTGTCAGAAAACATGTTTTCGAGATGAACGCTTAAAATCTCAAAAAAAAAATGGGCTTATGTCAGAAAACACGTTTTCAAGATAAACGTGTTTTTTGACCCTAGCCTCCTTTTTAGCCGGTACGATCACATATGAAAACTTTTGAAGATTTCCAAAAAAAAATTGTTGAAATTTTTCGTAAAAATCTCTTGAGTTATGAAAAAATGGTGATGACTGATGAAAAATCATAAGTCAAAAAAGTTATTAAAATTGTAAAAATGTTTACAAAAATCTGTAACAATATTGTAAAAAAAGTGGAAGAGCAATGAAAATCGTTAAAAAAAGTGTAAAAAATTGTTGAAATTGTTTTACAAATCATTTGAAAGATGAAAAAGATGATGAACCATCATTTGAATCGTCGAAAATTGTGAGAAAATTGTTGAAATTGTCTTGAAAATTATTTTGAAGCATAAAAAAAATAATGAAAATGTCGACATTTCCACAAAAATCCATTAAAATATTGTAACAACGAAGCAAAAGTCATGAAAAGTGTCAAAAATCGTGTGAAAATTGTAGAAATTGGCTTGAAAAATTATCATAAATTTTTAAGAAATAATCAAAATATCATGAAAATCGTTGAAATTGTCATTAAAAAAATTGGTAGAAATATCGTAAAAATTATTTTTAAAAAAATCACTTGAATTAAAAAATCATAAAATTGTCGAAGAATTCATTAAAATTGTCAAAATGTTAACAAAAATCCTTTAATATTGTAAAAATGGTCAAAAAATAATGAAACTTGTCAAAGAAAATTTGTTGAAATTGGTTTGAAATTCATTTAAAATCTGAAAGAAATGATCAAAAAATAATGAAAACCGTCGAAAATTTTGGAAAAATTGTTGAAAATTTCGTAGAAATTACCAAAAAACTTGAAAACTGTTGAAAATCTCGTAAGTGAAAATTGTTGAAATTTTTCTAAAAAATCACAAAATAGTCAAAAAAGCTGTTAAAATTCTCAAAATGTTTGCAAAAAGCAATAAAAATACTCTATAAATGGTAAAAAAATCATGAAAATTGTCAAAACTTGTGTAAAAATTATTGAAATTGTCTTGAAAATCATTTGAAAAATAATAAAAACCATTAAAAAATCATGAAATTCATCGAATTTTTCACAAAAATCAGTCACAAATCATTAGATTGGTTTGAAAATCTTGTAAAAAATATTCGAATTTTCACAAAGTTTTTCCAAATTTTCATGGTCTTTTACCGTTTTTGAATTATTTTGACTGACTTTGAAAATTTATGCATATTGAAATGTTTTTTATGGCACTTAAATCTTTTTTATATAATTTTTTAACAAATTTTAGGAATATTTTCACAATGCTCAGAAGCTTTTCAACACGTCTTATGATTTTTTTTTGACCTTTTAAACAATGTTTTCACTGATTTTTTGAAAATATTGGAAATTTTCAAGGTGTTTACAACAATTTCAATAATTTTTGACAGCTTTTACAGTATTTTCACGGATTTTTGTGGAAATGTTGGTAACTTTAACACTATTTTCGACGATTTTCCTGTTTTTTTGTCCATTTTTGGTATATTCCTTGTGAAAACTAATTTTTTCACTACGTGAGACACTTCGTCAGATTGCAAATTTTCTCCTCTGCAATATCAATTATTAAAACTTTTCTCATCGGTGACATCGTTTTTACGTAATTTCGTTATTTCATGACCAAAAAAAAAACAACTAAATAATGGATGAACAAAGAATTCCTTCTAGAAAAATTTGGCAAATGTAATTTCTCATGAAATTCTTGGGTTAATTATGTTGCTATAAAACAAAAAAGGGCTCGCAAGTTGTAATCTAGGAAATAGTTTTATGTTTAAAATCATGCAACGTAAATTTTTTTATAAAAAATTCCTTCAACATTTGAAATAAAACATGATAAGCACACCTACGATAAAATACAAGAAGTAAATACACAAAGTAAAAAATAATTACGAAAAACCACCTGCGATTAGACGTACGAAATGGAAATGAAAAAAACTTATGTTCAAAGTCGAGTTAAAATCTTTTAAAATACGTTTAAGATCAATCAGCAGGTACCTTTTAGTAGTACCTACAACTCGGATTAGCCTTCGTAGCACGACGACTTCGACGAGCTGGCAAGTGCGACGACGGTGACATTAGTTAGCTACAAGAAAAGCATCGTGTCTGCGGTATCCGCATGACGCGGGGAAGGTACCAGGGTGAAAATCTTTTCATTTGATTCGCGCTCACGTACGTTGTGCGGTAAACGTTACACATCTTTAATCGTACAGTCGAGTAGGCTACTTTATTCGAAATTTACTCGTATACCAAAGCATAGAGAATGATTTTCTTTCCATCGCGTCGAGTGTACCACTTTATAGCATGCTGATTTCCATTTAAAAGAAATGTCGCAGTCGTATGGCCGCGAGCCGGTGTGTATTTCTTTTCTAATGCTCGATGTACGGTGTGTAGCCCTGCTACTACCTCAGATCCTAGGAATATGTATAGAAAAGAGCCAGATTTGGGAAAATAACGCCGCTGGTGTGCTTACGACGAGCGAGTATTGGGCGAAAAACGTTTCGTGCTGGTTTTCGATGATGCGATTGTTAACTAGAATGTTGGTTTTCTTCGTCGAGGCGCTTTTATTGTATAAGCAGAGAAGTACACATAGACGTGGAGGCATTATCCGAGTATATTTTAGATTTAGACGAGAATACGTTGCCTTACCTACTCGTACACGAAAACTTTCAACTCTCGAGATATTGTTTCGAGACTAAATAGCATTTTAAACTGGAATAGAGTACGCACGGTTGCGTCGTTTTAATTTCGTAAAACAAATCGCCACCGGGTACTTGGCCGCAGATAATTCAAATCCGGCTTTGTTTGCGTTTGCAGTGGGTTAGGTTATATTTAATCAAGAAAATTGATCGTTAATTTATCGTCGAATGTGTGCACGAAATGATATAGGTTGATGTGGCTAATACGAGCATGAATGGAAGACTCGAGCTCGATGGTGACCGAGCCACATTATCGGGTATAATTATTATTTTTGAAAGTTGTTAAAATTTGCATTATTCAACAAACGTCAATTTACGTAGTTGACCGGCCACAGTTCGCATTGGTGTTAATTATTTTAACCTTTTTTTCTCGTATTAAGAGTTCGCTTGTTGGTGGATTTTTTTTTTCGCTGCGTTCTAGCCAACTGAAATAATTATGGTAGATGGGTTTATCTGTATACACTTTCTTCGTATATAGTACGTACGAAGAGTAGATAGGAGTAAAGTGTAATTTAATTTAGTCGTCGGAAGACCTGGTAGCGTTGCTTTTGATGAATTACGAGCCACGTGTGCCAACTAAGTCGTCCAATTTTCCATACACGTCGACGTTGTGCGTGGACCTCCTCCTCCACCTTGGCTATTCCGAATGGTCAAGCTAAACTGGAATTCGTTAAGAGATTTACGACCCTTTTGTACCCTGCCTCGTTTGCAAGGGCTACGTACTACGTTGAAAAATTCTACGAGTACGTTTTGCCATTCAAGAAGGTGCGGTTTTCTTTCTTCGGTATACTGGAAATAAACGCAGACGACGAGATATCGACAGGGAAAAAAATATAGGCGAAATGATTTATTCGATTAAGTGCTCGCAACTTGTATTTAATTGTGTGAAAAACATTCTGTTCGGACAGACTTGGCTTCGACTATAAATAAACACGTTTTTGAATGATTTTTACGTATACAAGTCACGAACGCTGCTTCTCAACGTTCTCCTCCCTTTGCACCTTGTTTGATGAACAGCACGCGGCGAAAATTTTCGTCCAGGGTTTTCTTATTGCGAAATCCAATTTACCGGTTGGAATTCGCTCGAGCGAAATGTGCGAATTATTCGTATCCGCAATGTATGAGAAAAACAAGGGTATTAGGTGCAGAAAGGTGTCGAACTGGAGAGTGTTGGTATGTGCTATGCAGATATGTACTTAGATTAGGTGCGAGCCAGCGTATGGTGTAATTTTCATACATTTTATCTACCTTAACTGTCGAGCTGAACGGTATCATATCATAACGAGCGGATAATTTGTTAATTCCGGTCACGAAACGCATACCTAGACCGACCTACCAGTAGGCTTGTGCGACGATGATTAAAAGCCATCTTCGGTTTGTGCTTTTCGTTTAAATTAACGCAGCATCGAGTTTGTCGAGTAATGTGTGATATTTTACTCGATATTGTGGTTCAACGAAGGATGTTTATGGGTTTTGTCGAGTTGAATGGACGAACTTTGTGGATAGATGAAGTATTGGACGTTTTCTGGGCATCGTCGGATGGCTTTAATAGGGTACCAGCTGTTGGGAGGATGTCATACCTCTACTTTTATGCATAGAGCTTTGAATTTTATACAAAAAAATCTCAAAATATGCGCATACTTTATGCATTTTAAATGCTCAAAATATGCTAAAATGCATTTTTGAGCTCAAATATGCAAAAATCAATATGGGTGTCTATGGAAAGGATTTTTTGTACTGAAACCCCTAAACAATAAAAAATTGAAGTGAAATGATAAATCGAGCAGAAATAATAAAAAAACGGTTTTTATTCAAATTTGAACACTTTTTTGTGGCATTTTTTAGTTTTGCAATTTTGGCAGCAAAAAAGTGGCCAGAAATCAATTACTTCGGCCTGATTTTGACAAAACCTTAAAATATGCAAGAAAAAACCGAAAACACGTCGAAATATGCTGAAATATGCTCTCTTCACTTCTAAAATATGTAAAATATTAAGTATGCATTTTGGGTTGAAATATGCAAAATATGCAAAATGAAATTGCGCTCACTCTTCAGGAAATTTTATGAATCGTATAGATCCTTCGAAATATTCACGTTTTCTTCACCATAGACAAACATGCAGTTTCGTAAAATTCAAAGCTCTACTTATTAATTATTTGATTTTTCATAAAAATGCTATGTTTTACCCTGAGAAGTAATTATTACAACCTCCTCCCATCCCATCTCCTTCCTAAAACTGGCTTTGTTTGTATTTGTATTTATGTCAAAAAAAATGGGAAAAAGTCGGTGAAGAAATACTTGTTGTTAAAGACTGAGTGTGTCATCTGAAGGCAAATTCTTGATTTTTTGAAAAATGTTTGGAAATTTTTGAACCATATTTCTTACATTTTGAGAAATTTTTGTAACATTTCCTCCAATTTGTGTTCAATTTTAAGAAACATTTTAATACTTTTTGAACAAGTTTTACAAAATTTTGATGAATTTTACTAGGTACATTATACAGAGTTTTTATATCATTTTTGTAAATGTTGGCATCACTTTTTGAGAAGTTCAATGATTTCTAAAGGATTTTTTTTTAAATTTTTATAAATTTTGCATAAGTTTATATAGGGGTTTATTTAATGATAATTTGCATAATTTTGTAAGAATTTAAATAATTGTGATCAATTTTTGTGTTATTTTTCTCAAGATTTTTGTATTTTTAATAATTTTTGGATAATTTTTCAAGGATTAACGATTTTCAAACGATTTTTCTAAAATTTTGAACCATTTTGATCATTCTTACCGTAGGATTTCTTTTTTGAAAAGTTTCATGAATAAGTGATTTTTTTACTTTGTTTTAAATTTTTTAAAAAGAATTGCATCGGTTCAGATTTATGCAAAATGCATGGAAGAAAATGAGCACGACATCGTCGTCATATTTTTCATCTTGAATTTTTTTTCGTTCAGGGTTCTTTTGTGTTTTCTCAATAGAAGCAATACTATTAGCGAAGGTTACAAATTCCAATTTTGAAGTTGACTTTGTGGTGAAATATGAACATAGTTGATATCATGTAATTCATCGTTGAAATGCGGAGATGAGAGCTGATGCACATTTTTCATTCGAATGTACCAAGCTCGTCAAAATTATCATATCAAATTCACTTTTTTATGGTTTTCTCGTTATTTTCATCCCATCGCCCCCTCCCCCCAACCGTTCTAAATGTAAAAAAGGTACTTACCGAAATTCGACGTTATTTTCCATATAAAAATTTTAACATTCGAACGTTGCATAACCTTAAAAACTACAAGTATAAAAATTTATTCAAATTTCGACCGCGGTCGCGTCGATATTACCGATGAAAAGAAATTTTTTGTAGCCCATTCGACGAGACCGGCCAATAAAATAAGTATTTCGCGTCGAAGGAAAATATAAATTTAGGATTTACCGCGTGAACGGCGCGAATAAAAAAATTTCATTAGCATAATTCTAAGAAAAAGAAAATATGAGTAATTGCTCAATTTAAAACGAGCAATAGTAGTAGTGCGTGGGTGTATTAGAATGCGGCTTCGTGTTTGAAAAAATAATGAAATAATAACTTTTAATTACCTCAAATTGTTGAGCCGAAATAACGAAAGTTTTTTTTTCTGTTTTTTTGTTCCAGGTAAATTTCAATTTCGTAAACTTGCTCGAGAATACGACGATGTGATCGAATTGTACGATAGACCTACCGTTATTTGTGCGAGGGCTGAAGGCGGTAAGGAAGTACATGGTGGTTAGTTATAGGAAAAAAAACAGGCATGGTGAATTGATTGACGCCGTTGCCGATGTTATCTCTGATCTTACAACGAGTAGGTAGTAATCTGCATGTTAATTTAGTTTTACCCATTTCTCGTGTGGTAGGTGTAATTTTGTGTGGCACTGGCACGTTTAAATTGGTCCGTTTGCTAGATGGCGGTCTTTGTATAGTTTGTGTACACCGCAGTGCTACTATCGAGTCATCGTACTCTATACTCGAAGGTTTTACTATTTTTACGTCATCGAGTTTGCCATCGTATAAATTACATCATGTTGAATAGATGGAGAAGTGAAAATGAAGGGAAGATTTAATTTAGTATCATGACGAATTCTCAACGTTGTGTTTTCTCCCTTCGTCGTTGCCAAGAGAAAGGGATGATTTGCCAATGAATTTGAATACGTATGACGTCAGCGATGCGTTCAGAATTAGCAAAAATGGGGCGAATTCCGCGGAAAAAATGGCTAATGTAATATGTTTTATGGCAACTTAGGGTACATTGGATTCAGATATTCGCATACTGTACACGAAACACGAACATAATACAGCTGACTAGATAACGAATACGAAGGATACAGCTTACTTGTTAGTAAACGCTTTTGGTTCATTTTGTTATGTCGCATTAGTTCGGAAATCTTAATTTATTTGCCAGTTGTAGTTTGTCTAGCTGGACAGTGGATTCGGCGAATGAAATATTGTCTGTAACCTTTGGCTTTACTCGTGCTTGTTCTTTTATTCATATGAATAATGCTACTTTTTCGGAGATTTATTATTTCGTTGGAGTGTGTTTTTCAAGATTACTCGTGTTGTAATTTTTTTTTTCGAATAGTGGAATAAATGTAACAGGTGGAATTGTAAGGCGAGAATGAGAAAGGTTTTCGATGTGTTGGGTTCGGAGTGGTGTCGAAATATTTGTAATGTGGTGTTTTCGTGCGATTTGGGGGAGGGGGTGGAGAAAAGATGGTGAAAGAAGTGAGGATATTTTTGTGATAAACGTTCATTTTGGAAGTTCCTGATTTAATAAAATCCTCCTGTAGGTAATCATTTCCATTTTCATGTATAAAATTAATCGTAGAGAAATTGTTGCCAAATATTTGAGACTTGAGTAATCATCAGATTGGAATCTCTTCAAAATAAAAATAAAATAAGTTCCCCACACTTATGTAAATTTGATTATTCTGAAGTTTGAAAAATAAAGGGAATAATTTTTTAAATTCAAGTTTTACAATTTTACTTGGACATTCAATTTTTTAGTAAGAAACATTCTGCTCCCAGTGAATTGAACAGAGATGAATAGTGCGAGGAGGAGGGAGAAATGTCAAAAAATCAGTTTTTGTCCGATTTAGAAATTCATCGAAATTCGTAAATTTTGGATATATTTGATCGTCATTTTCAGCGTTTGAAATAAAAGCTCATTTCAAAATTCGAAAATTTTCCAACCAAAAATCATGACTTTGTAAATAAATTTCAAAAAAAATTTCAATTCTAAAAAAAAACATTGAAATTTTCTTCTAAATGACATTACAATTTTTTTATTCCAAATTATTATCTGAGACGAATTTTCAACTTATTCCTTCAACTTTTCTGCATATTGAAAAAAAATTTTTTTTCGTATTTTTTTCCTTAAAGAACAAGGAAAAAATCATAGTTTTGAGAAAATTTCAATTTTATGTTCATAAGAATGGATCAGAATAACTTCCATTTTTTCCTAAAAAGAATAAGTCAAAGTGAAATTTAAAAATCTAATTATATTGGAAAATATTCTCTCCATTTTTTTAGAAAAGTGAAAAAACACAAAAATATCATTGCGATAGAGCTACAAGAAATGAAGTAAGAAAGCGCTTAACGAGTGCATGATCCGAAATTCGTGAAAAAACAAATTTTTAATATTGAGGGAAGGAGGTGTCAACATTTGAGGTTTCAAAATTTTGGATTTGAAAAAAAATGTTCCCATTGTATGTAAATAAGCCGAAAACCTTTTCAGATGGACCACATATGAACCCGTGTTGAATAGAATATTTTTCAGAACTTTTTGAAAATTTCAAAACTTCCTTGATTAATTTGACGCAGATAGATTTATGAGGGGGAGGGAGACGATTTTTGAATTTTCAGTAATTTTTTTCACTTTTTTTTAGAATTTTCGAAACGGCTTTTCATAATGGTTATATACAGAGTGGCCCAGTTAAAAGTCACTTTTACTGTCAATTCTCGAAAACTAAGCCTCCTAGAAAAAAACTAATAGCTTTTAGGAGAAAGAGAATTTCAAGCTCTACAATTTTCATCGCTGGTATTTTTTCCGTAGCACCCTTAATCTGGCCAGAAAATTCATGTGCTGTATGGGAAATTTACAAGTCGATGGCTTTGAAAATGAAGGAAAAACCAAAAAAATAGCATTGATTTCGTAATTTCCCATGAACATGGATTTTCTGATCAAACTAAGAGTGCTACGAAAAAAATGCAAGGGATGAAAATTGTAAAGCTTGAAATTTCCTTTCTTCTATGCGTTTTTAGTTTTTTTTCCAGGGAGTAGTTTTCGAGATTTGGCCATTGGCAGGCACAGTAGGTTTAGTTTCGGGATGTTTGAAGTAAAGTTTTTTGTTTCATTTTCAAAACCATCGAATTTCTAACTGGGCCACTCTGTATGCAGAAGCATTTGAAAAATTCGATCCATTCTACACATTCTGCACAATTCAAGTTGATAATTTTCAATTCCCCCTCTCTTCCCTTCCAATTTCCCTTTGTGAAAAAGCCCTGCCCAGATTTCCAAGTTTTGTATTTTTTTCCAAATTTTGATATGTCATAACGAATGCGAAATGTTACCAGGTATAAAATAAATCACATATTCGAAATTCTCAATAATAATGAAGTAAAATTTCGAAATTTTTCTCATATCTTTCGAAAACGCGACGGTTGCAAAAAATAATACGAGCTCGGTAAATTATCAGTACGAATTTCGTAATGGAGACGTGAAAATTTTCATCCCACACGAAAGTCGAACTTTTTTATGTGACAGCTTGTCGAAAAGTTGTGGAATCTTTTTCAAAGAATTTTGTTTCTCAGGGCGAAATTTTTTTGTAACGTAATGAAAATTTTTTTCGAGATTTATATTTCTACTTCGTACAGAAAATTGTTCGTGCCGAGGTAATGCTGACCTTGATATGGCATCTGGGTTCCGTTTGAAAACTTCTGGAAAAAAATGTCAGTCTGATGTTTGAATTTATTCTCCAGTCACGAAAGGGTTAAAAGGAGAATCTGAACTTTCAGCTTCCCTTCCGCGTAATAAGACTTGCCATGTAAAAATATACCAGTAGTTTCATCGTAACATCGGTGGTAATTGGTTTCAATTTGACGTCGCCTACGTGATGAATGTGCAAGAAAGGCGCTGCTAATAACCCGCGAGGCTAATATTTCGTTTGTTGTCTCGCACAGCACGCGGTGTGTTATTCGGCGAAAACATATACGCGCGAGTATTGCTCTTCTCGATATCTCGCCGTAGCACGTGAGTTATATATACGCGAAATAAAAAAAAAAAAAGAAAAGAGGAAAAAAAATAAATGAAAAATTACGTTCGAGCTAATGAATTATGCAAGTCTGGCAAATTAATAAGGTGGTGCTGCGCGCCGTTGTGCGGAGAGAGAAAAAAAGTAGTAGGAGTTTGCGTGGTTGCTGACCGTTCTTAGGTTATCTGGTGTATTAGCTTTTTTCTCCTACACGCTTTTCTTCATATATTTCACCCGTACCCATTGCCCACCGATGGTCTGCGGACCATTTATGAATGATTATTCTGCTCTTCTGGCGATACATAGTCGCCCATTTGAAATTAAACATCTGTTGGAGTCGATGTCCACACGCTATGGTCGCCTTTATTGCGCTGCTCGATGTTGGTGTTGTTGTCGGTACCATTATTTATTGGAGTTCTTCACGAGCTGTCGATGAAGCACGTATATGGAGTGTAAATTTAAGGCTGCTGGATTGTTTCAAAAAAAAAGTCCATACTTTTAAGGAAATGATTACGATGCTTTGTATGTAAAAACTCGTAATTCTTTGTAATCGTTTTGCCTTAAAATGAGTATCAAAATATCATAAAATTGGAAAAAATTATTCAAAATTATAAAATTTGTTGAAACATGGAAAAAATTATTTGAAAAAGCATAAAAGCTGATAAAATTGCGATAAAAATCGTCAGAATTACTTGGAAATATATCTAAAATACCATTGAAAAAATTTAAAACTCGTATTCATTTGCTTTACATGCTCTAAAAAAAGATCAATTTATGAAAAAAACAACAAAATTGAAAAAAATATTTGAAATGTCATAAAAATTGTTGGAAAATCATAAAAAATTGTCAGAATCTAAAAAAAATCGTTCAAATGTTGGTAAATAGGTGAAAGCACAAAAACTCTAAAAAATGTCAAAGTTGCTTAAAAAGATGTTCAAAATGCCATAAAAAATATTGAAATTGCGTCTAAATTATACTAAAGATATGACAAATATGCTTCCGCTCATTGAATTTTTCAAGTCCGTAAAAACTTGATATTTGAAATTTTCTTGACATTTTTCAGATTCAAAAAGTCTAAATTTGTTTAACAAAATGCCTGAAATTCAGCCTTATCTCTGGAATTTTTAAAGTTCAAAAAAGTCATTGGAAATCAAAAAAAATTTTCAAGTCCAAAAAAGTCTGATATAATGTCTGAAAGTCAGCGTAATATCTGAAATTTTCCAAATCCAAGAAGTCTGCCAGACAAAATATCGGAAAATTACCCTGATTTATAAAATTTTCTAAATTCAAAAAGTCTTAAGTATTGTCTGACAAAATGGAATTCCAAGTCCACCAAGTCAATAGAAATCTGAAAATTCTTCAAGTCCACGGAGTTTTGACAAAATATCTGAAAATCAATTTTCGAAGTTCAAAAAGTCTAAATTAATTGTCTGACAAAATATCTAAAAGTCAAATTTTTAAATTCAAAAAGTCTGAATTGTTTGTTTGACAAAATTTCTAAAAGTCAGAATTATGGTATCTCCGAAATTTTCTAAGTTCAAAAAGTCATTGAAAATCTGAAAATGTTTTCAAGTCCAAAAAAGTCTGACAAAAAGTGTCATTATGACGGAATTTCGTCAGTTTTTTCGCGAATCGCCCATAGCAAACAGGCTTTTTTGGTCTTGGAAAAATTTACAGATTTCAGTTGACTTTTTGAACTTGAAAAATTTTAGAGATAATTCTGACTTTCAGACATTTTGTCAGATTTTTTTGGATGGAGCCAAAACAATCACAAAAGTAGTGGTTGAGGGGACGCTACTTTCGATTTTTCGTACAATTTTTCCCTCTGACCCTAAATGAGCTTCAGGAAAGAAGATCGCCTTTCAGATTCAAAATGATGAAAATTTTGATTTTCATACCGAAATCTACCTTGTTGAGGATGTAGATTTTGATTTTTTGGTCAGCTTTACCCTAGGATCTATAATGGGCTTCAGAAAGAAAAAGGGTGCAATCACGTCCTAAGAAAATTATCCAAAAATGAAAAATAATAATGTCATTTGAAAGTTAATTCTCCGTTCTTTTAAAAAAGTAATCACGAAAAATTTCCAAAATCGAACCCTCCTCGTGAAAAATGCCACAAATAATCAAGAAAAGGATACCAAAAAAAGTCGACCATTAAAACAAAATTACTATAGAGATATAAACAAGAAAATCATGGCCAACGTCGGGATTTTTTCGGTATGTAGTCAACGATAGTCTTACTCGACATAAATGCCTATTTGTCGCTGTGACGTTATTAACCGGAAAGTGCACGCCACAAATGCACGAGCTCGTCGACTATTACTCTACGGAATAGACAGATCCGAAACCCTTCATTCATACTAGTATTTTTTCACATCGACGAGACGCATCTCCCCTTTTTATATAGGCGCGATTTCGATACAAAAATGTTTCCTTCCTTTGCGTTATGCCATATAGAAGAAAGTCTGAATTCACGTTGGTGAGCCGCTACAACGACTATGGCTGCGACGGCGACGGCAAATCGTATAATAATTTTTACGGCGACTTGGCACTACATTTATTACGTTTTTTCCAAAGTTCCTGTTCATTTAGCAAATGCCTCCGCCGCCGCTGCCAGGGTTGCTTTTGCGAAACGAATTCTGCTATTGTTTAGATGGGCTATGAAGAGGTGTTTGCGGGGGCAAAAGCAACGCGAGCAAACTACCAGATATTTAACGCGTGCAGAATACCGAGATTTTGTACGATGCGGTGCATCCGCGTGCCATGCTATGCCATACAAGCGAAAGCGTTTTCTTTTTGTGCTCAGCTCAAAATTACTCGAGCGTTGAGAAACTTGTTTTTAAATAATTCCAGCAGATTTGCGATTTGGAAGCGTTTCTAAGGATCTGCGAGTATTTTTGGCAGCTGCTTTGAATTCCGACGTGAAGAAGATGAGTATTTTTTTGTGGGAGTAATTTCACGTTTTTGGTGAATTTTTTACTGTCTCGATTCGGGTACGGATGTGCTGTTGCAGGTGATTTAAAAATTTTTTTTGATAGAGCTTTGATACAAAAATGTAGTTGTGTTCTGAGGATCATGTATTTTGTTTTTTGAATGCTTAGGTGCAAATCGTTTTCATGTACGGTACCGTGGAATTTACATGAAAATGACTTGAATTGTCATGAAAATCGTACAAAATATTTAGAAAATTAGATATTCAAAAATGTGATGAAAATTGTTCAAATCGTTTTCAAACTTTTTTAAAAATGAAGTAAAAAATAATGAAATTATTCAAAGTAAGGTTATAAATTCTTGAAATATTGTCAAGTCTCAAAATTTCATAAAAATCTTTTATTTCCATCAAAACGCAAAAAATATGCTTCAAATATTTCAAAAGATTTTGAAAATTGAAATGCAAATTTTCACGCAAGAAATAGGATTTAATCAAAATTACCTACTTTCATTTTCCTGTGTGAAATTTGCGCTATCGCCAAAAACTTCTCCAACAAGTAAAAAAGCTCTGATATCAAATTTAAATAAACCCTTT
Organism: Pseudococcus longispinus; assembly: GCA_900064475.1. Classification (NCBI taxonomy): domain Eukaryota; kingdom Metazoa; phylum Arthropoda; class Insecta; order Hemiptera; family Pseudococcidae; genus Pseudococcus; species Pseudococcus longispinus. The sequence goes on along the minus strand of FIZU01018606.1, from coordinate 5,620 downwards.
GTGGATGGTGTATTACTTACTTAGAAAATACAGGGGCCGAGCCCTCCCCAATTTTTTCTCCGAATTGTGGGGGGATTGAAATTTTTGCACTAACTTTCTTCCTTTTTAAGGGTGAGTAGTGAAGAGCATTTTTTTAAATTTGCAGCAAATCTCACACAGGTAAATGAAAGTCGTACTAGGGTCATTCCACTTCAATTCGACAGAGAAATGCAGTCACCCCCTTGATTTTGTTCAAAAATTTTTTACTGAATCCTCGCATAGGGTTGGTAAGAGAAACACGATAATTTCACCCCCACCTCTCAAGGGGCTGGGAGATGGGGCCTTGAAATTTTCATACAGTTGTAATTTCGTGCTAAGATACCCGACTTTGGAACCTTATAAATCGAGATCCGTTAGACTTGGAGTAAATCTGTTTTCTCAGTTTTAAAGAGTGTCGAAATTAGATGAAAACTCATGCATAATAAATTTTGAACGATCAAAATTTCCAAAAAGCTTAATTTTTGAAAATTTGGTCTTCCTTGAGCTACCATTTAGAAATTCGTAAAACTTCAAGCCAATACATTTTTTATGCTACTTACAGCTAACAATGTTTCATCGTGGAATCTCAATGCCCAAATGGGATTCGAAAGCCCCAAAATTTTGGTAAAATTTCAAAAAAAATTCAGGTCGTGTGACATATCGTTGGGAATGTTTTCGATGGTGCTGATTACGAATACCAACTTATTTTTTTATTCGACCCCCCCCCCCTCACCCCCTGCAGTTCTCCACACTAAGTCCCCTAATTTTGGGGAAAAATAAAAAGATCGTGTCGCATATGATTGGTTAGGTTTTCAGGGTCGCTGAACTCAAATATCGACTCAGTTTTTCATTTCCACAAATCGGAGGGGTGACGACGTTTCTCTGTCGAATTGACATGAAATGACCCAGTTAGATAATTTTGATTTGAGTCTATTTTATAAATGAAATTTTAATTTTTACAGGTGGAAAAAACCTTTCAACTTCAGTTTACACGATGCAATGAAAATTTTTAATTTCATCCATCAGATCTCTGCTGGGCACAAAAAGTTTAATGAACGAAATGCATCCCCCTCAAAATGACCAACGTCCTATTTTCCAACATCGATAAAAAATACTAGTAAAAAATCATCAAAAGCTCGCCATAATTTTACTCCATAAAATCAAGCACGATTTTTCAAAATTACCCCTCGTGTTTTCTTCTTGAAACTTATTACGTAATACGTACGTAAGAAAATACCATAAACAAAAACTTGCAGAGAACTCGAGTTTGCTATATATTTTTCGCCAACCTAAACCCTTCTTCTCTATTTCCACACGAATTACGTATACTTAACTTCGCAACTTGAACATACGAAGAAAACGATAGGAATGTTAATTATTAATGAAAAAGCCGATCAAGTCGAGTACACGTTTACTTAGTGACGTTTTGAATGCAAATTTTATCCGCAGCGAAGGCGTCAAAGTCGAATGAGATTTTTCGACTAAGAAGTAAAGAAGTAGATAGGTACTTGAACAGCACGTAATTTGAAATTTGTTTGCTTACTTTATCTGTATATAGGTAGGGTATGTGAGTGAGCTTACAGTATGTGTTGCTACACATTTTTTACCTCTGTATCATCGAATTATCGTCGTCGAAATAAAAAACCTCTTCTCGTGGTTGTGTGTCAATGCACAGGGTGTGGTTGGCGTATTACCTCGGCTCATATATTTAACATGGTAATTCATATAGGCGTATGCTGTCGCTGTAGTGTATATACCTGAATGTGCTATGGCGTTGTCTGCTCTATCAATTGGATTTTCTCATTTTTCTTTATATAGGTACCTTATACAACGTATACGTATAGGTACTTTCTTTATAAGTTTTTTTTTCGAAAAAAAAGAAAAAATATACGAAGTATATAGTATACGATGTAACGTACGCTGTTCGACGTAAAATCGGTGTTAATCATGGTTTGTTTGATACACGTGTATTATATACCTTTATCTAAACTTCCTGTACGTGGCTTTGGTAGGTGAGTATATTGTATAAGCGCCAAGAAATTTAGGTCGTTAGATTTTGGTAGAGGAAAAAATACGTCGTATAGAAAATATACAGGTACGTTTGATGAAAATTTTTTTACCTCGGCTTGCGAACATTATTTTATGAAACATAAACTTTAGCAAGAACTCCAATAAGAAACCAAGATTGGCATAAACGAATGAGAAACTTCTCGGACCGAATTTTAGTATACGATATGTTCTTCAGAAGAAATAAAATTAGCTGATATTTTTCAAAACAGAAAGAGAGAGAGAAAAAAAAACATCGTCCAATTTATACGGAAACGCTCAAGGCAGCGAAAAATATAATGGGTCAGGGTGAAAGAAAGAGAAATAACAACAAAAAGGTGTACGTTTGTATACCGACGAGTACAAAGTTTTTCGTATTTGTCAAAGATTACTCTATCATCGTTTGAATAAATCCTTCCGAATTATCAAAGCCAGTCTCCAAACATATTCGTCCGATTAAATTTATAAACGTGTATTTGTTTCTCTGTGGCGACGAAAAGATTATACGATTTAAAAATAATACGTACGACGTGAATTCAAGGACGAAATTCTTTTCAAATGCTGTATTATGTTTTAAGAATGCAACGATCTTTGTGTTCCTGGTGGTTTTTTACATTATTTTGAACCTGAATTTGAGAGAACAGTTCATTCAAACTTCGAAGTAGAGTTTTGCTTAGAATTATTTTCGCGAATTCCAGTGGTTTAGGGTTTTTCGCACCTACGTATTCGTATTCATTCACGTATGCAGTTCGCTGTTTAAAATATACGAATACGCTCGGATGCGCAATTTATAGACACTCGAGTGTTTATAATTCATTTCGATCAAACGTGACGTTCCATTTTTCGGCATCTAAATTTCTAAAAAGTCTCGAAAAACTTTTTTCAACGCGAAGATCCGAACAGGAAAACGTTCGAAATGCTTGAAACGAAGATAGAAATAGATGTGAAAATGTGGCAAGGGGCGGTTGGGAGATAGGATGTCTTTCCAAATTCAAAAATACACTTCGAATCAATGTCTAAATTTCGTATAGTGAAGGAGAAGCCATCATCAAAAAGCATTAAAATGTGATTATTCCTTAAATATTCCAAATAGGCAATCTTTCCAAAATATTATTTTCGCAGTAGTTGCTGAAATGTATAAAAATGCGATGAACAACTTTTGCATACCTTATACGTATCAAAGGAGTTATCAGGCTGTCACAGGAAAAGTATCTTTTATAGCGATGCAAACATATTAATACAATGTTATACTCCAAATTCTACAATGAAATTTGAAACTGTATCGAAAGAAAAATGGATGACATCAACTCTGAATTTGAATTTTTTTTACCGAATTCTCTACGAGTATTTTTCAATTTTTTCGATCCATAGCCTATGTTTTTACCAAACTCTGAATTTTTCGTTTCTTCAAGGAATTTGAATTCTGAACCTTTCATCATTTTTTCCAATCCTTTCTGATTTAATTTTCAAAAACTAATTCATCGATTAAAATTTTGCTCGTTTTTCATTTGGCGTGGATATGTCTCATGGCTCGGAGGTCATTCTGAAAATTTTGTCAATTTTTTTTTCATTTTTTCGTCGTGTTAACATAGGATATGCTTTTACAATGGCCAACCCCGGGAAAAAGTATACATTTTATCAGACTTTTTTGAACTAGGAAAATTTCAACTTCATGGACTTGAAAAATTTCAAGAAAAGTTCAAATAAGAATTTTGTCAGAGAACTTTTTACCTAACCCTGACTTGGACGTTTTATGAGACTTTTTTGAACTTGAGAAAATTTTCAGATTTCTACTGACTTTTTGTACTTGGAATTGCATTTCGAAAATTTTTCAACGAAATTCGAATACGCTGACTTTCAGATATTTTTTCAAACTTTTTTGGGCTTAAAACATTTTCAGAATTCAAATTACTTTTTGGACTTGGAAAATTTCAAGAAGATTTCAACTAATCTCGACTTCATGGACTTGAAAATGTTCAAGAAAAGTTCTGATCAGCCATTTTGTCAGGCAGTCTTTTACCTGACCCCAACTTTTAGAAATTTTATCAGATGTTAGACTTCTTAAGCTGGGAGAATTTCAGGAATTCTGACTTTTTGGGCTTGGAATATACTTTTTCGATGATTTTTATACATTTTTCTGACAGATTTTTTGAATTTAGAAATTTTCAAAAAGCACATTGGCTTTTAAACATTTTGTCAGACTTACTTTTTGTACTAAGAAAATTTCCGATATCACTTTTTAAAGGTCTGACAAAATATTGAAAAATCAGATTTAAAAAAGTCCACGTCATTTCCATACTACCCATGAAACTATAAAGCAAAGGATATGCTTTTCCTGATTAAATTTTCTAAGTCCAAAAAAGACGTAATGTTCGAAATTTTCTTCAAATTTTTAAAGTCCAAAAAGTCATTTATGAAAAATGTTCCACGTCCAAAAAAGTCTGACAAAATATCTAAAAGTCAGCGTAATGGATTTTCGTGAGTGAATCTTATAATGGAACTTCCTTGAAAAATTTTCGAAGTCCATTCCAAGCACAAAAAGTCAGGATTCCTGAAATTCTCCCAGCTTAAGAAGTCTAACATCTGATAAAATTTCTAAAAGTTGGGGTCAGGTAAACTGAAAATTTTTCCAAATCCAAAAAAGTCTGACAAAATGTTTAAAAATCAGCGTTAGGCAAAAAGCTGTCTGATAAAATGTCTGATTTCAACTTCCTTGACATTTTTCAAGCCCAAAGTCAGTGGAAATCTGAAAATTGTTCTCAGTGCTAAAAAGTCTGACAAACTGTCTAAAAGTCAATCCCTAAAACTTTCCAAGTTGGAAAAGTCTGTCTGATGAACTGTCGGAAATTGCTCTGATTTCTAAAATTTTCCGACTTCAAAAAGTCGAACTTGTTTGTCTGACAAAATGTCTAAAAGCCAGCATTATCTCTGAAATTTTTCAAATCCAAAAAGTTAGTGGGAATCTGAAAATGTTTCTGAATTCAAAAAAGTCAATGAAAATCTGAAAATCTTTTCAAGTCCAAAAAAATCTAACAAAATGTCAAAAAGTCATCGTCACGAAATTTCCTCAGATTTTTCGCGAAATCACTCATAGGAAAGGCATATCCTATGCTAAAATGTAAAGTGCTATTAATATTTTGAAAAATACGTATAAGTTTCTAAAAGTCAGACATTAGGACATTGCATATGTTAGACTTGGACTGCATTAACCTCAATTTTTGAACTTGAAAATTTCAGAGATTCCAAGCTTTTGGACTTGAAAAAATTTTATAAGGTGGTTTGCTGGCTTTTTAAACTAAAAAAAAAATGAATTTTAAACATTATATTTTTTGGACTTGGGAATTTTTTTTTGAGACTTCAAACAACTTTTTGGACTTGGAAAAAATTCAGAAGTTACATTGATTTTTAGACATTTTGCAGACAGAAATTGTATTGGATCAACACACCAGATTAACCTGAATTTTGTATTTTTTTTTTCAAAATTCAAGCATTCCTGCAAAAATTCGACTACTTTTTAAGGGGGGGGGGGGGGGAGCTCGTAAACTTGAAAAACATC
>FIZU01018599.1:0-10168 GCA_900064475.1 Pseudococcus longispinus | reverse complement strand
AATTTTGACCAAAAATGACAGTTTGGACTAGAAAATGAAAAATTGACAAAAAACGATGATTTTGACCAAAAATGATGATTTTTACAAAACAATTACGATTTTGGCCAAAAGTAAGTTTTTACACTGAAATGACCACCTTTACTTTTAAATGACAATTTCGACAAAAAACAACATTTCAGACCAAATCTCATACATTTTGTCAGGCTTTATGAAACTTATAAAAATTTTGAATATGAAACGCCAATATTTTTTCCAAAATCTGATACTTAATGTTTGGAAAAATTTCAGAAAAGTTGGAAAATCAATTATCCAAAATATCACAAAAGTTCTCAAAAGTTCATGAAAACTGTTTCAAATACCAGAAAATTCGTTGAAAATCCATCGCCGTCAATAAAATATCTTCAGTGGGATGAATTGTTTGAAAAATGCCTCAAATTATCACGAAAATTGTTTAAAATATGAGTAAATTCCGGTTTATTTGAACGAATAGCGTTGAAAATGATGCAAGATTTCATGGAAGTTTGATAAAATTTTGTAAAATATCGTGAAAAATGTTTTAAATGTTGAAAAATTACACATTTTTCTTGAAATGTTCACAAGGAAAGGCGTAAAAAGTTGCCGAAGTATCGGAAAAATTGTTCAAAAAATTAGAAAAAATGCAGAATTTTTATGAAAATTGTCGAAAGCTATTAAAATATTAAAGAAATTCGGTGCAAAATATTTTGTTAAAATTTAACGTTTTTTTATAATAAGCAATACAAATTTCGACGATATTTTCAACATTTTTTTATCATTTTTACAACAATTTTAACGATTTTTGCAACTTCAACAGATTTGAACGAATTCAGAAAATTGACTTTCAGATATTTTGTCAGATTTTTTTGGACTTGAAAAAATTTTCAGATTTATATTGACTTTTTGGACTTGGAAAATTTTAAAAATCAAGGTAACTTTCTGAACTCTTTTAAAGCATACTTCTTGGATTTGGAAAATTTCAGCTGTTACACTAATTTCCAGACGTTTTGTCAGAATTTTTTTGACTTGAAAACTTTTTTAGATTTTCATTTTAGACATTTTGTGAAACAAACAATTTTTTCTGCTAATCTTTTAATCAACATTACAAATAGATTGCGAGTTCAAAAACACATCCTTTTTAAAAACATTCATCTCTCTACATTGATTGTTTGAATGCTAAATTCTAAAAAATAATACAACCTATTGAAAATTTCTGAAAAAATTCTACTCGTTAAATTTCAGATACCATGGAATTTGATAGGTACTTGAACATCGTTGTTTTCGGCAGACACGACGTAGACAGAAATATTCCAAACCAGGGGGAATTCTCATTTGTTTTGAAATTATATTAAAACTCGACGTAGGAGAAGCCGAAAAAAAGTCGAGAAAACCGAGTCGAGGGCTGATGCGGCGACGGCACCGAGCGGGCGGGGTAAATATACACGATAAAAATAAAATATACCCTTTAGGCCTATCTGTTTTTAGGAAAGTTATATCCCTGCGAGTTTTATTTATAATTCGGCGCGTAAATTTAAGAATAAGAGATGAAATTCGAGACGAAGAAAAACAATTAAATTCTTAATAAGTTAATAAATATGAAAAGCAGTAGGCCTTAGGAGTAATTAAATTAAGCAGGCAATAAAAATTAATAATACAAATGTAGAGACAGTTTGTTCGTCGGGTTGTACTATACAGCACGAAATGGGCGAAAGGGAAAGAATGCTCGCGAGTTTCGGGGTTATCAACTTGGAAAACTTGTCGTTTGGCCGTAATTCGAGATAGAAAAAGGGTTACTTCTTTCTACGCGGTTTTCCATTTTGGCGCATACACAGAGGGACCGAATCCCATAATAAACATCCGCGACGTTTCGTTTTTATCTTCGCTAATTGCTGGTGCTTCTTTGTGGTGATTTTTTTCTCCTTTTTGTGTGCTGCGCTGCGAAGTTTTTCGATGTTTGGCCGGGCCGATGAAATTCGATGTTAATTCGCGTGTAATTTTGTAATATGCCCGCGTTTAATTAATCAGCCGGTATAGCTCATTTTGGTGGTCCGGTTTTTTTTTCAGTTTCAATAAAGACTAATGATCGTAATTACTCCGATGTGGGAGGTCTACGCGGCCCAAGTTTTTTTCGAATCAATTCCGCGGTCTTTAATTCCACACATCCTGCTATGTCGTGTACCTAGCTCATTATAAGGCTGAAAATTTTGCAGACGCGACTTCCCTATTATAATGGCGAACACTTCGAAAAGCGTGGCCGCTCAGCGGATGCGCGTGCCGTTGTCATATAAATAAGACACCATTGTCCGAGAGTTTATCCGATGTTTGAGGTGAAGATGTGGTATTTGAAGCTGGAAGCGTGTGTTGTGGAGATGGTCGTTATTTTGTTTGACTGCGGGAACTTGCAGACTTTTTTTTTGGAACTTTTGTACTTTCTGTTCTTTTTTTTCAAACGAGAGTTGAGACGAACCGAAATTGAGAATTATTGGGGGCAACAAATTATTTTTGATTCAAATGATTTGTTCAGTTTGCTTAACATAAAAAATTTATGTGAGGCAAATGCGTTTTTAAAAAACGCTGAAAATGATTTTTTGCACTTGGAAAATTTGAAAAATTTGACTTTTTGAACTTGGAAATTTTAAAATACGAGACTTTTGAGATTCCAATTTGTTGACTAGGAAAATTACAGAGATTTGAAATTCTAAGGGTTAGAACTGGTGGTCAACCAGAAAATGTTGTAATTGGGTTTCTGTACCAGAAAATTTGCTAGGCAGATTCTTCAGGCCTTGGAACAATCCAAAAGAGTCTTTCCTAATGAGATGGTGAAAACAATCCTCGACCCAAAGGCTCTTCTGTGGTAATGGAGATCAATCGGCCTCTGGTCGAATTTCAAATTTTTTTCAGTGCTTCCGATTTGTTATGGTAAAATATGATTTTAGAGCTTATGCAAAATTCTTGAACTCACCCCCTGGGAGCTGGACCCCCGAAATAGTGATTTTGAGTTAAAAATGCTATCTCAGCAAGTTTCCAATCGATTATCATCAAACTTGGTACGTGGGTTAGGGTTGAGTGAAAAAAAACATACCGCGGATTTTGACCAAATTCAAGGGGGGTGATTCATTTTGAGTTGAAGATGCATCATAAAAAATTTTAGATCCCCAGCTCAAAGAAGGACGGAGCTAGATCTGCTTGAATTGGGGTAATTTTTGAAAAAAACACAGTGTTTTGCCCATTTTTGGGTAGTAAACCCAGCCTGGTACCTCGGTCACCCACTGAAAAATTGTAATTCGAGTTTCTACACCGCCCTGAGCCATTGTACTTGAAATTGGATACCACTTATTGTCCTCTACCGGGGATTGAAAAGTTGCAAATCGCTGAAAAATTGAGATTTTTGAATTACAAAAATATGAAGTACCCTTCGCTTCGTACCAAAACCGAATCTAAATTGCCCCTTTAATGCAGAAAAATTATGTCGATTAAAAAAGTTGAAAATTTTTCATTGCAGTGGTATCTAATTTTGAGGTCAATTGAGCTACGAGTCTACAATTTTCTATGATGCATCTCCAACTCAAAATGAACCATCCCCTTGAATTTGGACCAGGTATGTTTTTTTTTACTCCATCTTAATGTGGGTACAGTTTTTTTGTTCTTTTTCATAAATTGATTAAGTACTTTCGATTTTTAAAAATTTTACACGAAACGAGTTGAAAAAAATTTAAGTTATTCGATTTTGCTGAAATCGCAATATTTGATGGATATCCACTTGAAACAAGCCTAGACATGACTTTTACGGCCCTAGCAGCCCTAGCTCATCTCGGAGGAGGTTCTAACTTGTATGTTCCCAAAATGACGTCATTTGGTTATTTTAAAAGAAAATTGGGAAAAGGGGGTAAATGAACGAATTTGGTCCAAATACAGGCTGATGGTGTATTTTGATGTCATTGATGATATATTTCAAGGAAAAAAATTTTCTACCAGAAATGATCTAGTTAAGGTAGGAAAATGGGCTAAAAAACGGTTTTTTGAAGATTTAGGTATGACACCCCTGACAAAAAATCCAAAAAAATTATAAGTCGTGCAAAATGGTCTAAAAAGTAATTAAACTTTTTTTTTTCATACTCGCACCAAAATTGTGCTGCCTGTGGCAATTTGAAGTTGAAAGTTGATTTCAAAGTCATTGTAGGGGTTGGAAACATCTGAAAAAATTTCACAACGTTTCTCTTCAGCACTTGTACCCACGTACCAAGTTTGATAAAAATCGATCGGAAACTCGGTGAGATAACATTTTTTAGCTCAAAATCACTATTTCGGGGGTCTAGCCCCCCAAGGCCTAAGTCAAGGATTTCGCAAAAGCTCTAAAATCAGCTTTTACCAAAACAAATTGGAATTTTTGAGAAAAATTATAGTCATAAAAATGAGGAGAAAATATCGTGGATTTGACCACAAAATCATGAAAATCATCGAAAATCTCAAATTGTTAAAATTTTTATAAAAATAATTTTCGATCAAAAAATCAAAAAGTCGTTGAAAATGTTGTTACAATTGTCGAAATTTTCACATATATCAGTAACAATTAATATTGTAAAAATGGCTTAAAAAATCATCGTTTTTTATGGCACTTGAACCACTCTTACAACATTTTCCAACAATTTTCATAATTTTTACTAGATTTTCGATTTTTTATGTTTTGTTTGAACTTCTTAACGAAGTTTTCAACGATTTTTATCACAATTTAAGCAATTTTAACGGAATTTTCGAAGATGAACAGTTTTTTAGCCGTAATCAATTAGAGATGTAAAAACTGGAAATGAATATTTTTTTGGAAAGTTGCGACCCCTCCATCCATTTTGCTCAAAAAAGGTCAATATAACCAAAAAATTATTTTATTGCTTTTATTCGACTCAAAATTTTAAGAATTTTTCATGCAGTAGTTACAAAAATTTTCAACTTGGACCATCCCAAAAAATAGAGTAGGTACATAGTTGAATGTGAGCCATATTGGGCCACTTTGAAAATGGATTTTTTATACCACAACTTTTGTCACCCATCTTTCAAACTTGAAAAAAATCAAAATTGCACCGCGTCTTAGCAGACACTTTGCAAGAAAAAGGCTGTAAAGTAATGATTTTTAACTGCCTTTCCTGGTAAAAATTCAGAAATATGAACTTGACTGTGAAAATATTAAAAGAATCGTTAGATACATATTTGGTCAACTGAAAATTCTTTTTCTATGAGGACTAGTGGTGCTGAAGTTGGAAATTATCTATTTTCAAAATACCATTTCGAGGACAATGTGTTCGATCTCGGAATATTTCCGTCAAAAATTGTGCTATATACTTATCTACCTATTGTTAAAATAATGTCTTTTTTTTCAATTTAAAAAAATTTAATTGCAGTTTTGCTAACAGCTTTCGGAAGCAGCTCGTCTTTCACCCCTTCCCACCCTATCCCTTTGGCTACGGCTGTACTGCTCAATTTTCCATTTCTGTTCCGAAAAGAACCTCGACATCTTGCAACTTTGGGCAATGCTGCGTAATAATTTTGGTATCTTCGTACTTATCGTTATTGATAATCGTACTATACGAGTAGATTTGTAATAAACCCGGCAAAAAAAAGAAAGAAAGAGGGATTGCTTCATTATACCTATTTTTCCCTCCGGTTTTAATTTATTTAATTGATAAACGCGTTGTACAAATTGCACCGTTGTTTTTTTTTTCGTTCTCGTCCCCGCCAACATAACCTCCTCAGCCTATGCGACGCGGTGAGAAAAGGGCGACGTTATGAAAGTTTGTCGTTGAACGCGAAGGCGCAGCTGTTCGAAAGTGGCTTTGACAAATGTACTGATTAGCTAAAATCCAGCAAGGTGTAGTCGTTTTATAATTAGTACACGTTGGTTGTCGTTAGGAGCGCTATGCGCGTTCCTCTCTCGGGTCTTATTTCTCTTCATTAATGTCAACCCGTGCTTGAGAAACCATTATCTATTTTATAAGGACCGCATCCACCGATATCAAATTCCATTCTTGATTACAAAAAGGAAATTAACGATTTAACGGTGGTTTTGCTCGCTGCGGCGCGAGCTCTACTAAAGGGGTGATTAAAATGCGAGCGCTGAAAAACCCGCGGACCCTAACACAGGCGTTGCTTTTTTCGGCGCTTTAATTAGAAAGAAAAACTTTGTTTCAGGTTTCCACGTCGGCTTTTATGTGTTCAAGAAACTCGCACAGAGGATAGGTCTACGAACTGCTGAGAATGATTTGTGCTGCTGGTTCGTAGATACGAGTATATGGGAAAAGGTAAGATGGGTTTTCGATATCGAAGCTATAATGTGAAGGATTTTCATTCCTTTCGGTTCGGTTTTATAAATTTTGTGTGATGAGCTATTGAAGAAGGCATGAATGAAATTTTAATAACGTGGTAACGATAGTGTTTCAATAGGAGTCTTTATAGGGTATCAAGTAGGTTGTTCGTTGAAAAATATGTTTCTCTTTGGATGAGCGTATTTTTTAATGTAGGAAACTTACTGCGATGTTGTAGAATTGGTATTTCATGAGAAATTGAGATGATTTTGATACTTCGAGTGTAGGAGTTGCAATTTTCAAAGGGGTTTTCTGTGGAATATGGTATCGAAATGAAAACGTTGCTTGGCTTTACAAAGCACCTAATTAGTCAATACATGCAAAGTTCGAAATACTTCGAAGTACCTGGGTGACGATTTTGAGATGGGTTGGAATAAGCAGGTTTTCACAACAATTATTGTTTTTTGAAAAATGAGGTCAAGTTTTCCTTTTAAGGAGAAAGGCTTTTGCAAAAAAAAAAAAAGTAAGTAGCGAGATACCAGGCAGAGTTTACTAGGTACCTAAAAATTGCAAAAAACTGTGTTTTTTTCAAAAAATACCCCACTTCAAGCAGATTTAGCTCCGTCCTCCTTTGAGCTGGGGTTCTAAAATTTTCTATGATGCATCTCTAACTCAAAATGAATCACCCCCAAGGCATGTTTTTTTTCACTCCACCCTAACCCACATGCCAACTTTGATGCAAATCGATTAGAAACTCGCTGAAATAGACTTTTTTAAAGCTCAAAATCACTAAATTTTTCAAGTCCAAAGTTCAAATGAAATTTCATAACTTTCTACGTTATTAAATAACGTTGAAGACATCCCTTTGGAAAAATTGGCATTCAAAAAGTAATTTCAACATTTTAATTCTTGAAAAATCTTTATTTTTGAAAAGATTTTGGGAAAATATGTGGACTTTTTCATGACTTTTAAATGATCATTTTCCCATAACTTTCATCTTAATTTCTATATGAAATACGCCAATAGAACCGTGGATGCAATTTTCTCAACACAAATTAGTACAAGCAATCATAAGTTATTCTAACGGGCAGTTGTGCCATGTTTGGGCAGTTCTAAAGGTAAATTTAGGCAGTAAGTAGTTGAAAAATGTACGCATTCCTACTGGTTATCAGTTCAGAAAATTGAAAAGTATTTTTTTTAAACAAACAATATGGAACAAACAAAATCTAACGATTTTTTCCATCTTTTTTTTCTCTTTTGGGGGGAAAATTTTGACACCCCCCCCTCCCCCTCCTTTAAGAATCTTACGATAAATCTCGAAATTACAGTAGGTAGAAAATTGGTTTACTTTGGGTAGTTCTAAAAATTTCTTAGAATAACCTGCTATGCAAGCAATATTGAACTTTTAGGGGTAAGAGGGTAGAGAATTTCATTTTCACATAATGTTAGTTGATTTATTGCAAAACGTTATGTACCAAAAATAATTTTCCTTCTACGAGACAATTTCACCAAGGTACAAGTTCATGCAAAAAAATATTCAATTTTGATTCGATTTTACAATTCAATTTTGATAATCATTCTCCCCATCCCTAAGTACTAGTTAACATACCCTGAAAAAAAACCACACGGACCAAAATATATTAATGGAAATACATATTCAAAAATTAGTACACGCTTATTAGATAATTTTAATTTCGAAACCGCCCATGCACTAGGTACATTTTGATATTTATCTCAATTAAAAAGAACACTGGTGTAGAACGCTGCGTCGGTAATTAAATTTTGTTTTCTGGCACACAATACGAGATACATTTAAACAACTAGTTATACACTATACGAGTACAACACACATATGTACACGGCGTCGTCGTCGTGCGAGTACTGTATATAAAAAATTCACCAAAAGGGGTAACGCTGCTAGTGATTTTGAAGAGATGACAGTTGACAAAGCCGAGGTGCAGAGCGCACACATGGGGCACGCATAAATAACTCAGCCGATTATTAGCACGCGGCTTCTTTATTCCATAAATTACACGATACGATAGAAATGATTAACTACAGACCATATTTTATTTGCGATTAAAGAGAGAAATTTTGATGGCATATTTGGTTGGTGTTGTGGGCGATGCGGAGACGGAAAATGGTTTTTAATCTTTTCGAGGAGGCAATTTTTACAATCGTCACATTTCGGTCGCGTAAATGCGTCAAAGCAGAGATTTCGATTCGACGCTTCAAGGCTCTTCTGATGGTATAACGGATGGGATGGAGCGAAGGGGTAAAATTTCTCGTATACCGATTACGTATGCGGGTTACGTTTTTCGGGGTTTCGGTCCGAATTAAAGTAGGTCTGCGGTTGTAAAATATAACCATGTCTCGGCTAAATTCCCGTCCCATACAATTATATAGGGTTAGATTTAAAGTTTCTTGGTTGAAAAGAGATTTTAATATTCGTATCCATATCGTAGAATCAGCAGTTTGCCTGCTCGCGCGATATGCTCTTCTAGTATATCGCGTATTCACGCGACCGTATCGAATACACTTTTTGATACTTCTTTTTTTTTGCAGAAAAAGACGTAACCAATCGTCCGAGACAGTTGAAAATAAAAGAAATATACGATAAAAGAAATGTCGTCTATAATTCGTCCTCTCTAATGTATTTTATTATCGTAAAATGTATATTAACCCTTATGCGTGATATTCGCCTGCGACTTTTTATACGTCTTAGAGAAGCCAAGGTACCTATAGAATATCAAGGTAAATGATAAATGAGCTTTGAACATGGTTCATCGAATTAATCAAAATTTAAGTAATGAATTTACTAGTGTTATCGATTGGTTCAGGTTTAATCGATTTCTGTCAATTTCTAAGAAATTCCAATTAATTTTCAGGACATTTCACTTAAAATTTTTACGCTAAAAGTTTAAAAGCTCATTTTTTAAAATAGTAGCGGAACCAGAATTTTTTTGGGGAAGAGGTATGAAGATGATTTCAGTGTGAACTCATAAAATAAAAAAATAAGGTTTGATCGAAGATGACTAGATTCGGAATGGGCCACACCAAATTAACCCATAACCATCTACTTAAAAAAAAAAACAACTTATCCCGTCAATTTTTTAACAACTCCCCAATCAACATCCAACACTTCTTTTTCAATGACCAAATCTAAAACCAAAGCCTTAAATTCAAATTTCAAAAATTCTCAAAATTACTGATGATCCAATTCATCTAAAATTATAAAAATCGTAACCATTCTACGATTAATCAATTTGCTAAAAGTCGACGTAATTTCTGAATTTTTTCCAAGCCCAAAAAGTCTAATATCTGACAAAATGTCTAAAAGTCATTTTTCCAAGTCCAAAAAATCAGGTTAATCCAGTCTAACATAATTTCTGATTTTTGGAAACTTCAAAAATAGCTAAAAGGTTGTCTGACAAAATGTCTAAATGTAATCGCGGATTTCTGATTATTTTACACCCAAAAAGTCATTTGAAATCTCAAAAACAGAACTTATAGGTCCAAGAATAGTTTGAATTATCATAAGTTTTCCAAGTCCAAAAAGTCGTCTGAAACCTCAAAAATTTTCCAAGTTCAAAGATTCGAATGTCTGACAAAATATCTAGAAATCATCTCATCAGAGGATTTCGTGACGAAATTTCGGCACTGTAAATGACAGCCCTAGAAAAACAACTTTAGAAAAGACAAAGCAGCTCTAGAAACTACAGTCATAGAAAAGCATTCCTAAAAAAGAAAGCCCTAGAAAAGATACGACAGCCCTAAAAAGACAGCCCTAGAAAAAGAGCCCTAGTGTAAGAATGGATTTTCTCGGTTGCTTAGCAATTGAATATTCGTTGTTTGACGTT
>FIZU01018596.1:0-12705 GCA_900064475.1 Pseudococcus longispinus | reverse complement strand
AAATGAAATCGAAGCTTAGCCCCCCCCCCCCTCCCCAGAAAAATCGTCAAGTTTCGTCACTGGTCAGGGGGTTCCAGGGGGTAGGGGATTGAAAATGTTACAGCCGAAAATGAAACCAGATAATTTTGATTTGATTCTATTTTCTGTGTGAGATTCTAATTTTCATTGATGAAAATGACTTGGTTCATAAACTTTAATTCTGACTACATGACAAATTTTAAATTTCATCCATCAGACCTCTCTTGGGTACAAACAGTTTAATGAACTCTTCTTTGTACCTGCAGCTTCCAATTCAAGCAAACGTATCTACATTGGCTCAGTATAAGTGAACGCGTATGTAGCATAGCTATTGTCTGGAAGGCTTTGCTTCCACCCTGAAACACCCTGTAGATAGGAATTTCTTACCTACGATCTCGCAGAATGGAATTTATTCGCAGTACTTATTCGTATTTTGGGACGATACAAAGACGATTTTCAAGGTAGTCGACCAGATAGGTTGACAATTTTGCTTGGTTAACCGAGAAAAAGATTTAAATTGGTTCTTTTAACAATTTAAGCATTTAAATCTCTTGCGATTTGCGCGTAGATTTTCTTTTAAAACTCACTTTGCTCGGCGGTATAAATTCTGGTTATACGGTATAAAATCGGCACCGTAATCCCACGGCACAGTTTCCAAAATCGCGGCCTGGAAATGCTAATAGCGCCGGCTTTAGAATCACCGTTCAGCCAATGCGCTGGTAAATACGTACGCGGAAACGTCTCAATACCTAGCTCTGTTCTTGCTCTTGTTTGTAAGGGTATGTGTTGTATATGTATGTGGTGTTTGAAAAGTACACATACACGTAGGCCGTATACTATACCGCTACGTATGCAGTATATAGGTATTTTGCATATAGTCGAAAGATTCTCTCATTTTCCTTGGAATACAGATACGATATCTTTATTCGTCGAATCGATCTCTAACCATATAAAAGCCGGCAGCCAGGGATACGGGTAAGGGTACTGCTCGTACACGGATAAGGTAATTATAGTATGTATTCATTAGAACGCCAATGAATTCCAGACTCTCTTATGTAAATTAATACCCTATTAGATTTTTATCCGTCGAGCCGCGAATATGAGCGAGTTTGTTAATTCCGCGTTCGCCTTCGTAATGTATTTGTTTTAAATGTTTATTATTTTCGGTACAACGGCCTCGCCACCGCTCCCTTCCCTGCCTCGTCTCGCCTTGCCTTCGGTCTACGATATGAATTTCTAATACTCTCTAACCGAATCAAATTCGGTATGCGAGTATATGAAAACAATGCAGCGGAAATTTTTCCAATTAGTGTGATGGCAAAGATATATCCGCGCCGCTTCAATCTACGTTGTGTATATTGACTGTATACTACGAGTAGATACATATGGCAAACGCCGCCGAATTTTCAACGTTTATGCGGTCAAGTTGCTATTTTTTTATGCCGTCGGTTCGCATCATCGAAGAGCGTTGCAGGTTGCGGCATATTTTTGTGCGGCGCGATGGTATTCGTCTAGGTGCGGTTTCCGACGTGAATAGTTTTATATCGGCGATCCGCTTAGGAGAGTGGATTTAATGAGGGTGTAGGTGGCTAGACAGATGCGGGATTTTATCGAAAGTACGTTTAGGTATTATTTTGTTTCGTTTGGGGAGGGAGGGATGCTTGAAATATCATTTTTTAATGGAGTTTGTGATTTTTGAAGGACTTTTTGACATGGATAGTTTTATAGCTGGGGATCCATGTAAAAATTTTGTCCGTTTTTTGTGTCCATAAATTCTGTCACGAAATTCCTCGAGATTTTTACGTTTTGTCAGAGTTTTTCAGACTTGGAAAAATTTTTAAATTTCCATTGACTTTTTGGACTTGGGAAAATTTTTAGAGATAATGCTGACTTCGAGACATTTTGCCAGACATATAGTTCAAACCTTTGGAATAGAGAAAATTTTAGAAATCAGGTAATTTTCAGTTAGTTTCTCAGGCAGACTTCTTGGATTTGGAAATTTTGAGATATCGCGCCAATTTTCAGACATTTTATCAGACTTTTTTGGATTTGGAAAATTTTTAAGAATTCAAATTAATTTTTGGACTTGAAAAACTTCAAACTTTACGGATTTCAAAGATTTCAAGAAAGTTCAAATCAGACATTTTGTCAGACAAATTTTTACCTAAGGCTAAGTTTTAGACATTTTGTCGAATTTTTTGAATTTGAAAAATTTTTCAGATTTCTACTGACTTTTTGAACTTTGAATTGGATTTGGAGAATTTTTCAAAAAAATTTCATTACGAAATTCTTTGACAAAAATCCGTTAAAACGACTTTTAGATATTTTGTTTGACTTTTTAGAACTTGGAAAATTTTTCATTTCAATGACTTTTTGGACTTGGGAATTTTCAAATACTCATCACGACTTAATTGACTTGAAGAATTCAATGAGCAAATCATGTCCTATGTTTTATAGCTTCGTGGGTAGTAAGAAAATGCCGGAAACTTTTTGTTGGACTTTTAAAATTTTAGATTGATTGCAGTTTTAGCCCGATTGTTGTGCCATAGGCATTCAGACATCGAAAATTGCTAGGACATGCTTTTTTTTCATTTGACGAACTAAAAAAAATGAATGCAGATAATTTACACAGAAATTGTAATTTTTTGCACAATTTTCCATTTCTCAAAAAATTGGAGAATGAAGAAATTTTAAATTTTGAAGCAAAACTTCCTTTCATTTACTTCGTCTTTCTCTTCGAGAAAAAACTTGATTGAAATTTTCGAAAAAAAAATTGATCAACCCCTCTTCAAGCGGACATACTCAGGGTTGTAAAGAAAAAAACACAAAATGTTTAAAACGTATTTAAAACAGTCAATTTCCAACACGTTAATGTTTTAAACAAAAATCATGTTTAAAACGTTTTTTTTTGTTTAAAACATGTTTTTTTTTAATGTTTTTTTTTTTCATTTTTTTCAGTAAATTGGGTGAGTGAAGAATAAAATTATGCATAACTATTCAAGTGACAATTCATTTCGGTGGAGTAGATACACTAGAATTGTTTAAAATTGTTTTTAATTCATTGAAGTTATTTTTTATTATTTACCAACTGTCGATGTACTAGAGATAAGAAATTAAGGATTAAGATAAACATTGAAGAAAATGATCTATTGAATTTAAAATTGAGAGAATTGAGATTTTTTTGAGATTTTAGGTATTTACAACGAATGACGATGTGAGGCAGGTCGCAGGCTAAGGTTTATAGTGTAATTAATAGAATACAGTGCAGTTTATCAAATTTTTCATAAATTCAATGTTTAAACCATTGTTTAAAACATGTTTTAAACATTGAATTTCCAACACACCTAAAATTTGATTTAAAACAAAAAAAACAGTTGTTTTTGTTTTTTTTTTTTTAAATGTTTTTTATAACAACTCTGGACATACTGGTACATGGATATGTCTTTTTAAACTTCATAAGTTTTCAAAAGTCTAACAAAAAGTCTCTCGCATTTCCATACTACCCATGAAACTATAAAATGTAGGGTGTGCTTTTGCTCATAGGATTTTTCAAGTCTCATAAGTCGTGATATTTGAAATTTACTTGAAATTTTCTAAGCCGAAAAAGTAATTTGATTTTTTTTAAATTTTCCAAATTCAAAAAAGTCAGACAAAATATCTAAAAATCATTGTAACAGATTTTCGTAAGTGATTTTTGTAATGGAATTTTTTTTTAAAGTTTTCGAAACCCAGTTCCAAGTACAAAAAGTCAATGGAAATTTAAAAATTTTTCCATGTCCAAAAAAGTGTGACAAAATCCCTAAAAATCGGCCTTAGGTGAAAAGATGTCTGACAAAATGTCTTATTTGAACTGTCTTGAAATTTTTTAAGCCCGTAGGTTGAACCGAGTTCAAAAATTCATTTGAGTTCTTAAAATTTTTCCATGTCCAAAAAAGTCTGACAAAATATCTAAAAGTCATGCACTGTCAAGCAATCTTGGAGCGGAATTTATGGACACAAAAAATGGATAAAATTTTCAAATTGGCCACCAGTCAGAAGCCATATCCATGTCAAGAAACCTTTTGCACCCCCCCCCCCCATAATTTCTATTGTCATGCTATTGCTACCCATGGAAGTATAAAACATTACATGCTTTTGCTATTTCTGCTATGTCAGACTGAAGTGCACATTCCAATCTATTATGTTCAATTTTATCTACTTAATTGTAAGTTCAAAGAGTAGGACACAGTGTTATCATGTCTCTCGAAATGTCTAAAAGTCAAATTTCAAAACAATCTAAATTTTTTGTCAAGTTCAGATGTTAACTGACCCTTTTTAAAATTTTGAGAAATCAAAAAAGTTGGAATTTCTGAAATTTTATAAAAAATCACTTGAAATCTGAAAAAATTTTCAAGTCCAGAAAATCTGACAAAATGATTAAAAGTCAGCGTAATCTCTGAAATTTGTCAAACTAAAATTTTCAGATTTTTACTAACTTTTTGAACTTGGAAAATATCAAAAATTCTGACTTTTCTGATTCTTCAAAATTTTAAAAAGGGTCTGTTGACTTTTGAACTTGAAAAAATCTAGATTGTTTCAAAATTTGGTTCTTAAACATTTCACGAGACACGATAACACCATGTTCGACTCTTTGAAGTTACAGTTGAATAAAATCAGAAATTATGTCAAACTGAAATGTGCACTTTATTCTGGCATAACAAAAAAAAGCAAAAGAATATCCTGTGTTTACACTTTCATGGGTAGTATGAAAATAGAAACGACCAGGAGGTCCACGGGGTGGGCTTTTTCAAAATACAAACAAATCTATTTAATTTTTTCACATCTAAGTACATTTATCGCCTTTTATTCAAAAAAAAAGAAGCGAGGAACAGCTTAGAATGCAAATTTCGCGAAACGAACCTCTGCTATTCCTCACCTCACTTCGATGCTCGTAAATGTGAAATGTTTCATCATACATCATCACCGTAATAAAACACTTTCGGTGCACGTAAAATGAAAATATAAAAGCCAGACGACGACACGGGATAAAAAAAAAAGACGAAAGATGTTTTCATCAAATGCGAACACCTCGTTTGTTAAACAATTTCCTTAGTCATTAAATTTCGATAAAAAATATTCAAAAATGTAAATTAATTCGTCGTCTCGCTTATGAAAGTATAACTCATCGATAAAAACACTTCTTTTCAGCAACACAGAAGATTATCAATCTCATCTGGTATCTATATTTTTCGTTCCGACTTGCAATTCATTTCCAGATAGTGATTTTTCATCATGTAAATGACTTATTATCGAGGTAAATTATTCGTAAAAGGAATGAAATAGTGGTATTTAAAAGCTCGAAATAATATTTACGTTTCATCTCTTTTAAAACCAACAATCTCGAATTTCTGTTTACACCGGGGCTCCCTACGAATCACCTGCGATACCGATAACCAAGACTATCGCGATGCCAAGAGTTCTAAAAAATCGTACACTTAAATTTTCCATCGGTAAGTATTTTTAATTCATTCTCGTTTGAGAAACAAATGCCATATTTCTTAAACGACGTCGATTCCGAAATCGTCGCGGTTGTAAAATTATATCGAATACTTTTCGCCCCGTGATTCATATTTCTTTTTCTCCTTTCACCAGCCAACTCAATCCGACTAACGAGAATTTTATGCACAGTGGTATAAAAAAAAATAGCTGCTGGAAAAACACGTCGACGTCGCTTGTACGCATATACCCACCTTGTACATTGGTATACAGTACGTATTCGTACCGGTGATGAAACTGAGCCTTTGGTACACAATATATGCTTTTTATCTGACAGATGATGTTATATGAGTCCCACGATCACGGGCTATGGTGCGCCGGACTTTTGCTTCCGACCGGAACTTAACAATTCTATCCCTACTTGGGTGTCAGTTAAATTAGAATTTTCGCCCCGTGCGGTTTAGTCAACCCCTAACACCGGGTGTTGCGCATTTCGACTTCGTGTTTTCGTTCGCGTACGTACGAGTACATTTCTCTCTGTAATATGTATATTTTCATTTCGTACTGATATTTTTCCAAAGTAACGGAGTAGCAATGACGTGATTGTCGCGAGTATTTCTTTCTTTTACGTATACGCGAATGGATGGTGTTTTTTATTATTATCGTAATTTTTTTCGTTTCGTCGTACGTAGGACGAATTATCCATGGAAAAAATCTAATTAGTGCGTTGAATGGTGATATCTATTTTTTATCGGTCTAGCTGCTAAGGCTATTTCGATATGTACTCTATCGTAGTTTATTCGAAGGCGGTCATTGTTTCAAGTTTACTGGTGTTTTCGAAATTCGCGGTGATTAGCGTGTCGTAATTAATGGTGTGGATCAGTATGTATCATCAGGCGGTTACACTCTTCGTATTGATCACGCTGGAATGCTTTTGCACAGGTAAGGAATTTTTTCGACCATTTTTACGTCAATTTTTCATCAAAGTTGTGGGAAATTACGAATAGGGAATATTTTGATAAGATATTAATAAGGTGAATTATGATGAAGATGGAGAAAAAAATTGGTACTTTGAATATTGCCATGTGATGGAAATTGAAACAGGTGGTGTGATAAGAAAATTTCTAATTTTATTCCGATAACAGAAAAAAAATTACAAAAATATTTTTAAATTCAGCTTTAAAATCATATTTTACGAGAAAAACCACCTCAAAATGCAAGTTCTTCAAACAGAAAAAAATTAAAAAATTTTACATGTTGAAAAAGAAGTTCATCTGTATGCTGATGAAAACTGCCAAATTTTTCGAATACATGTTCGTAGAAAAACCCAACACTTTCGAATGAACTTGTTTCAAAAAAATAACGTGTCGTAGAAAGAAACAGAATTCCAAAGCCAAGGTCAATATTTCTCAAGTTTCTGACATTGAGATAACAAAAAAAATACTCGACTGAAATAATCGTGTTTTTTTTTCATTTCAATGAGAAATGTAGTTGGGATTTTAGAACTAGAAATGAGATAAAATTTATTCCAACGAAGGAAAAAATTGCAATGTGAGTTTTTTTACGAGTTGATAATACGAGTACATGCATTGGTATTAAGAACCAAAAATTTTCAAATTTTATTACATTTCCATTTTTTTATATTTGGGTAATCCAGTGATGTGATTTTGATTCTGTTTATTGGTTCAATTTTCGTCCATAAGGGATTACTACCTACATAATTTCTTATCAATTCTGAGAAAAAATGAGCTCAGACAACGATTATTTTAGAAATATCGTTAATTTATCTCTTTTTAAAAAATCTCATCGTTCAATTCTATGGGCTCTAGAAAGTCAATTTGAAGTTAAATTGAATGATACGGGCATCAATCATGCTACAACTACAACAAAATTATGTTTGTAATATATTTTCAATTCAAAAGTTTCGCCGACAATTCTGAAAGAAATTTAAGTAAGTAATTCTATGAAAATGCAATTTTTTTGGAAATATAAATATTTCTTTACAACCCAATTTCTTTCATTTTTCAAAGTTCAATGCTCTCAATAGATAACATATTCTCAAATATATATTATCGATTTGCAAATATTTTTCTCATCGTTCTGTTATCAGTGAACTTTGAATGAATGAAAAAACACGTTTTCAAATTTTTCAACAATTCACCCCTCAGATGAAAAATCAACTTTTGTAATTTTACAAAATAAAGTGTCAAGATAAAAGTACATTTACAACTTTTTAATAATTTTCCGCGAGTTAGATACCTACTAAATTTTAAAATTTTTGACAAATTTCAGAAAATTCGAAAATTTTGATTTTCCCCCCAGAAATTGTCTTAATATATTTGTGTATTTACTCGACAAAATTATGTCAGGTGATTTTATAATTTTTTTTCATTTTTGATAACGAGGAAAAATTACATTCGAGGAAATTTTCTTTTGAATAAATGTAAATAGTTCAGTCAATTTTAACCATCAAACCCACCAAATGCGATTAAAAATTACTCAATTAACCAGTTTTATAGGAATAAAAGTTTTTTTGAACCCCTTGAAAAAATTGAAAGGTTCACAAAAAAACCC
The DNA here is from genome assembly GCA_900064475.1 of Pseudococcus longispinus. NCBI lineage: Eukaryota > Metazoa > Arthropoda > Insecta > Hemiptera > Pseudococcidae > Pseudococcus > Pseudococcus longispinus. The sequence continues at coordinate 4,638 of FIZU01018596.1, read as the reverse complement.
AATTCTGCAATAATCTTCCGATCAACATCCAACACATTCCCTTTCAATGTCCGATTTCTAAATCTGAAACAAATACGCTGAAAACTTTACATTTCAGAGATCAACCCCGAAATTCCAGACGATCCAACCAACATACATGTAATAAAAATTCTGACCCTTTTATACGAGAAGTCAACTTATTCAACTCAGTATATCTACGTATTGTTTGGATTTATTGAAATTTCAATCATTAAAACATCACTGTAAGATAGTTTTTAAACTTTTACGACTTTTCATTGGGATAACATGTTTTGAGATAATTCTCAACATTTTAAAGGTCTTTTTATTTTGAAATTTTTTAATTGCATGACTTAAACTTATTATGAAAATGTCAGATATAATATGCTGTTTTTTACATGTTTTGAAAATTTTTTATTCGATGTTTTTTTGTTGAAATTACTCTAATACGAGTGATATTTAAAATTAAAATTTTTTTTTCTATTTTTAAAAAAAATATTTTCAAAAAATTGTCATTTTTCTTTTTCTTTAGATGCAAGTTTTTAATGAATTATTTGAATCCCACTCGATGCTCAATTCTTAATGTTACTCATTCTTAAGGCTGAGAAAAATATGCACTAAAAATTTCAAAATATGCACATACGAGTGAAATAATAGGTAGGTATGCATTTATGAGGTTCGAAATATGTAAAAAATGCGTATTTGAAGACGAAAATATGCAAAATAGATTTTTTAATGAGCAACATGGAACGATAAGTTTCAAAAAAATTATTATTTTTAATTAGTCTTACACCTAAGCTTACTTATCTAGTTGAAAATTTGACAAAAATGGTGAGAATGTGTAAGAAAAAAACGACGAAATAGCTGAAATATGTCGAAATATGCACTTTAGCCTGATATTTGCAAAATATACAATTATAAAAGGAGCTCATTTTAATGATTTGAAAAAGATATACAGGGTGTTCCGGGAATCGTCTGCCATACACGAAATTTGAATACAAGGAGATACGACGAGAAGAAAACTTCAGACAGACACGTTGCCTGTCTCGATTATTTAAGGAACACATTTTTTTTCGAAAAAATCGCATCGCAACAAATTTTAAATCGTGGGAATAGATTGCGCTTTGTAAATTGAACAAATTATTGTATCATGATTTTTTGGCTAACTTCGAAATTGAAGGGGGCTATAAAAGTAATTTGAAATAAAAAATTCTAAAAAAAAATCAATCGCGAAAATGAATAGTACTTACTACGGAAAATGATCAATTTTTGTTATATTCATTTTTTGCCTAAAATCAGAATTGAAGAAATGTTGAGCTTAAATTGAAAGTTACATGCCCCTTCAATTTCTATATAAGGCAAAAAGTGAACAATACAAAAATTGTTCATCTTTCAAAGTAAGTACTATTCATTTTTGAAATTAAATTTTTTTGAAGAATTTCCTGTTTCAAATTATTTTTATAATCCTATTGACTTTGATTTTAGGCAAAAAGTGAACATTACAAAAATTGTTCATTTTCCAAAGTACAACTCATTTTTGCAATTTAATTTTTTCGAAAAAAATTTTTATTTCAAATTATTTTTACCTATAGCTTATTCAATTTTGTAGTTGGTTTTAAAAAATCGTAATAAGAAAATTCGCACAAATTTCCAAAGGAATCGGTACAATTTCAAATCAGCTGCATTATACAGTGTGTTCCGGTAGCAATGCATCGCCTTCAAACCAGGGATGCAGCTACCCAAAATACGTAAGTGCATGAATGTTTGCCAGTTCCAGGATTTGAAGGGACAAGGTTATGTACTACTCCTGGGAGATGTTTCAAAACGTTTCAACTCCGCTGGTAATATAACTAGGCAATTTTTTTTCAATTTTCTTGTAGAACTTTTCAAGCTCTACAAAATGATTTATATTCATGTTTCGTCTAACTCTAAAATTGAAGGAGCTACAATCATTTGAAAATATGACAGCTTCATAAATCCATCAATTTTCAAGTTATGCAAAATTTTGTAAAATACATTTTTCTTTATATTTTTGAGCTCTATAAAATGAACCAATAATTTTTTGCCCAGATCCAAAATTGAAACCATTTTGAAAAAAATGTAATTTTTTATATTTTTAATGGTTTTAGCTCCTTCAGTTTTGAAGTTATGCTAAGGATTATCAGCTCATTTTGTAGAGCTCAAAAAGCTCAACAAAAAATGACTTACAAAATTTTGCATAACTTGAAAACTGAAGGAATTATGAATCCTACAAATTTTAAAATCATTGTAGCTCCTTCAATTTTATATTTAGGCAAAACATGAATGTAACTTATTTTGTAGAAATTAAAAAGCTCAATAAAAAATGACTTACAAAATTTTGCATAACTTGAAAACTGAAGGAGTTATGAAGCCTACAAATTTTAAAATCATTGTAGCTCCTTCAATTTTAAATTTAGGCAAAACATGAATCATTTTGTGGAGATTGAAAAGCTCTACAAGAAAGTTTCCAAAAAAATTTGCCTAACTATATTATCAATGAAGTTATCTCACTGGTGGATAACTTTGCGCCTTCAATCTTGAGGTCGGCAAACATGCATGCACTTATGTAGTTTGCTAGCTGCATCTCTGGTTTGAAGGCAGTGCACTGCGACTGAAACACCCTGTATTTCAACACCCGACAGGAAAAAAAAAGATACGTAGAACTCATCCGAGTCATTTCCAATAAAAACAAATTTCGCACGTCGACAATGCAACATAATTCGATAAAACTGATACTAAAAAAATGCGACGCTATTTTTCATTTTTTTCGAATTTGTTGCCAAGTTACAGGAAAAAATTAATTTTACTCGATACCAACACCAGCATCAAATTTACGAAAACGTAATCTCATCCTCGAAAGTCATGTTCGTTTACCAAACGTAAGTAAATTGAAGTCGAAACCATGCTTTACCAAAAAGTGAGCAGATTTGTTGGCTGAAAATTTTCCACAATATCCAGATATTGGGTAAATTTATTATCGGGACGTCGCGTTGCGCGGAACATATGTATAATGTAAAATGGTATAAGGACGTCAAGTCGAAATTTATGTAGGTACTAGTAACTGGAAAGTTTTTAATGTACCGCGTTATACTCAAAGAATATACGTGGGTCTGGCCGGACGGCGGATACATCTACAACGAGACTTAGATAAACCCGGAGAAATGAATCGTATCCTTGTATACGTACATAAAATGACGTGACGAAAATTTGTATATACGTGTAAAGTTTATACTTTTCATCGGGCTCGTTTCGTTTCGCTCCGAGCTTCTGCTGCAATTCCAACACAAAACAACACCTGTATTATAAAAGAAAGATGAGGATAAAAGAACGAGAGTGAGAAAAAAATAAGAACAAGGGAATCTTGATATAGAAAAAGGCAATCATCGTTACAACGAGATATGTAGGTATACACGGAAAACAGTTGGAAGTAAAACGAAGTGTAGCGAGAGCTCGGCGGTATAAAAAGACGACGCAATCGCCTTCAGCAAATCAACAATCGGGCCCAAGTTTAATTCGTTAACCATGCCAATTTAACGTTACAGAAAACAATTCAAAGGTTTAGTTATACGATAAAGGCGAGAGAAAGACGATGTACAACAACAGTCTTAATAAACACCACCCTCTTTCCCCCCTGCGTCCATCCAATACTACACAGGTACCGTAGGTACCTATACCCACCAATCAAGCGTATAATATTTTTAAAGCCTAGGTTTTAATTATATAGAAGCAAATTTTGCATATTTTGTTACCTCTCTCGAACTACGCTGCGTTTGCTGAATAAACCAAAGATGCAAGAGAGAGGCGGCCCCAACCAAGGGCGTGCCGCGAAAACTAATCAATTTGATAATTTATGCGGAAAACTTAGCGAATTTCCAAATGGCGTAATTAAGAAATACTCGTCGATGCAAGTTCTCATCGCGAAGCTCGCGAAAAGCAACTTGAATCTATAACCCATGCAATATGGTTACGATTTTACTAAAGACAATACAAACAGCATTTTTTAAACACTGGGTGCCTCTTCAGCTCGACACGTCTGCTTCTATTTCTCGAGCAATCGTCTTCATCGCGATTGATGATGTGTGGTGATGTAAATTATTTACGAAGATTGCGTTAATATGGCGAAACTACGTTTTCAATTCGAGTATTTCAAAAAAGCTAAAGGTAGATATTTGAGATTGGAATAGAGTAGATAATATGCTTATGTGCGGTCTGTATACCTTGTGTACAGGGTGTTCGTGTAGGGGTGCATTGCCTTCAAACCAGAGATGCAGCAGCCCAAACAACACGAGTGTATATATGTTTGCCGACGCTAAGATTTTAAGAGACAAAGTTATGTGTTAATGAAGATGTATTTTTCAGAACTTTGTAACTTTGCTGATAATATAGATGAATAAAACTTTTAAAAAAATTGTAGAACTTTTCAAGTTCTATAAAATGAGTTATATTCATGTTTTGTTCTGAAGTGCGTACTTTTTAGGCATACTCAAAATGCATCATGTCGTAATATATTTCTCGTTTGTTATACCAATCAAAAACTGATAAGATGTCGTATTTGAAGCGAAAACGAAGTAGATAGGTACCTACTGGTTAGCCTATCCACTTTTTGCGTAACCTACCTTG